>FJOG01000023.1:965498-1070636 GCA_900073065.1 Phialocephala subalpina
AAAAATGAAGTCAAACGCGACTTAAAAGATAAGCAGTAGGGCCGCATTTTGAGTACTAAAGCCACACCATATTTTTTAAAATAATCCCTTATAGCACCAGCACCAGCACCAGCACTTAGTGCTAGTAGTTTTAGGCTACAGTGCGCTGAAAGAATAGAGGGTAGTGTGCTGTTGTAGTCTGTAGTATACATTAGAGCATTATCTCGTTAAAGTGTAGTAACTACGGTATATGCTCTCATGTGCTGTAGCACAAACTGAGATGATGCGCTGAAGCATAGAGTACTAGAGGCATGCGGAGCGCTGTGATGCGCTAGGTTATAGGGCATTTTACACTATAATTCTAGGGTGCATGCGCTGAAATATGCCTTAAGGAGTGGGGTGTGAGTATCAAAAGTTGAGAAAGTCGGCTCTGATACTTTGGGCCGCCATGGTCAGCCCTTTCTAATCACCTGCAGAGCCGACCTTGATCCGAGCCGACCTAAATCACTCCTCATTGTCTCCCTCTTCTTCACACCCTTCAACTCACACCTCATCTGCAGCTCTTTTCCAGCCCAGTGCGGTGTCTTAGAAAAAGGTGATGCTCTGTATAGAAAATCATGTCAAATGTTATCTAGATATATTCGTGACGAGAGAAAACCCTGGAACTTCAATAAGACGTTCCGCAGCTTGCAGGTAAATGTTAAGCAACTAGTCCCTTGCAGAACGGTTGAGAGTGATGCCAATCTCTGCCCTCCTTCCCTCCACTTCGCATACTTGGCCTCCGCATTTAACAGGAACAGGTGTTTAGATTTTGGAGCATCGGAGATCCTGGGCCGGGGAGGTATCTCAGGACGCTTCCTTCCAGAATCGTCCAACCTTCACTTATCAACTTTGAAGACGCACACGTTCACTCAGGCCATCACGTCACCGAGCCTCACAGTCTCGGATGTGTGAAGATGTGTGTCTTCATGCTCTTTATCAGAGTGCAAGTGATGATCATCCACGAAAGAAAGTGTTTTGCATCGAAACACATGTTTGAGTAGTGCGGCGTGCGTATTGAGTCGAGATCTCTCTCGCGTTTTGCGTTGTGAAACTTGATGAGGGGAAACAAGAAAGAAACCCCGGGACGAGGAGTCCGAGGGGGGTGGGGGCTTATAGCAAGGAGGGAAGGAGTCTCCTTCCCGAAGCGTCGAGTTCTCGTCACCCGTGAGAGATGCACCTCGTTTTGATCGAGCGAGGAAGGAACACTTAGGTTGCGGCCCCTGCCACTCGCGGATGCCCACTTCGTGCAGTATTCATGACAGGAGCCAGGACCCGCTCATGGTAATTTCACGATGCGGAAGACAACAACAAAAGATGATATACAAGTAATATCTTAACATTGCCTCATCAATCATACATAGCTCATAACACCATTACCCCCATTATCTAGATCAGAATAGACCCATCTAAGCCTTAACGTCATAGGGTGCATCAAACGCAAATCCAGCGTATCCCTTCTCAGCAACCTCGTTGCACTCGCGTGTGTATCTTGGGATACCACCCGCATAGTTCAAAGCCTCTCTTGGCTTGCCTGGGATGTTGGCCCCCATGTACCAACTGTCTGTGCCAGGGAACAACGTGATGTCGGTCAGATCAGCAACATGCTTGGTCCAGCCGGCCTCTGACTGTGCAGTTGCGTCCATGGTCTTCACGTTATTCTTGACGCAGTGTTCAACTGCATCGATGATCCATTCGCCTTGGACCTCGACGCATGTCGGGCCATTGGAGAATGCTGTGGGGCCTTGAGGGCCTACGCAGCAGGAGTTAGTATACTTGTGCGAGTAACTGGGATTTGAGTACGTACCGTATAAGAAGAACATGTTCGGGAAATTGGCTGTAGTCATGCCAAGATATGTCCAGGTTCCTTTAGACCACTTGTCTGCCAGAGACACGCCATCTGTGCCCTTGATGTCGATTTGGACAAGACCACCAGTCACAGAGTCAAATCCGGTGGCCAGGATAATGACATCAAATTCAAGTTCCTGGCCATCCTTCATCTTAATGCCCTTCTCTGTGAAGGTGTCGATCGGGTTTTGCTTGAGAGCAATGACGTCGACGTTAGGTTGGTTGTAGACCTCATAGTATCGCTGCTCAAGTGAAGGTCTCTTGGTGCCGAAGGTATGGTGCTGGTCCTTGAGAAGCGGAGCGAGAATATTCTTCTTTTTAGGATCATTGATACGAGCACGAGTCTTTTCAGCCCAGAACTCGTATGCTCTGTCATTGGCCTCCTTGCTGAACAAAGTATCCTTGTAGACGCCTAGCCAGAATCTGAATCCACCTCCTTGCCACAACTTCTCATACAATGCTCTTTGTTGCTCTGCTGTCTCTTGCATGCAGTCCTTTTGGTAGAAGTCGAAGTGGAAACCGCCAAATGTCTCCTTTCGGTACTTGAAGATCTTATCGTAGTCTCCGGTTGCTTTGAGCCGCTTTTCTTCCTCGGCATCCAGCTTATGCTGGTTCATGGGTAGGCAAAGGTTGGGTGTTCTTTGTAGAACAGTTAGATGGCCAGCTTGAGGACCAATCTCCTGAATGCATTGTACTCCAGAAGCGCCAGTTCCGATAACACAAATCTTCTTGCCTTTGAGTTCAATGCCTTCCTGGGGGTATTTGGCTGAGACATGTTAGCAAAAAGTTCATGCAGCTGAATCTAGTGTCTTACCTGTGTGATGCATGATGCCTTTGAATCTATCCATGCCTTTGAAATTAGGGACGTAATGCTTTGCAGCGAAGCCAGTGCAAAGCAAGAAGAACCTGCAATCATAGACTTCTCCTGAATTCAGTGTGACATTCCATCTGCAGGGCTTTGTGTCAAATTCGGCGTGGGTAACGGTAGTGTTCAAAATGACGTCCTTCGACAGATCGAGTTTCTTGTCCACATATTGAAAGTATTTTCGAATTTCTGGCCACTCTGGGAAACGTTCGGACCAATTCCAGTCCTTAAACAGATCTTCGATGCTGTACTCGTAGAGGGGTACATCGGAGTCGACTCTGGCGCCTGGATAGCAGTTCCAGTACCAGATACTGTGCTCAGTTAGCGACGTTCCAATGGTTATGAAACATAGACCTGCCCGCCGAGCTCTCCAGCAGTGTCGACGACCTTGCACTGCAAGCCCATCTTTCTGAGGTAATGGAGTTGGTAAAGTCCGCCGAAGCCGGCACCAACAATCAAAGCATCTAGGCTTTTGTAGGCAGCAATGCCATTGCCGTTGGCTTCTGAGGTTGCTGATGGAGCCATCGATTGAGAAGCTGAAGAAAGTTGAGGTTCTTCAGTCTGGCTGGGGGGACATTGTCAGATTATATCGGAATGAGGGGTCTTACGAAGCTGTAGCTAGCCCAGGGATTAATTGGAGAGAAGCTATGGTGAGACGGACATAATCTAGAACACGATTCAAGATAACACTACCCAATAGCTGCATCTCACAGCTAGGGTTTTATTTCAAATTATATCCGTATCGTACCTCTGGTTGGCTGATTCAAGACTTGGAATTCAACGATCTACTGCAGCACTGCAGCCACGTGATTCTAAGCGCACAGGCGGTTCTCGGTTTAACATCCGGGGCAAAACATGGGGGGGTTCACCCCGCACTTTGACGCATTGGTGCTCTGACGAGCCCCGCATGTCCAAGCCCCGCGTGCCCCATTTTGCTGAAACAGGAAAGTTAAGACTGCAGCGTAATGTTGGATGATGTATTGAATGTGATGGGAAAGATAGAAAACGGCAATTACAGGGCATTGGTAAAATTCCCCTTGTGGATATTCTGCAGCAATAGAAACACTGCATACGGTATGAAGAAAGCTCCTTTGGTCCTGAGGCTTTGGAACATAGGCCGACGCTCGCGAGAGCACCGAAAGCAAGCAACAAGAGCACCTGTGAGGGGAAGCATCGTTCGAGACCCATGTAACGATTCTCGCAGTAATTCCGCGCTTTTGGTTTGATCTGGAACACTTGGATTCAATAAGCAGAAAGAACGAAACCGAAGCAAGTCCGAGACCCGGTCTCCCCAAATCTGGATTCCAAGTGCAGCTATCCCCGCACCCGAAAGTTAGGACCACCCACACAGGACCCTTCAGTGGCTCTTGGGAAATCTTGAAAGAGATATTCATCTTAGCTCTATCCCTTGATCCGGTCCGTCAGGTGCATTGATCGACCGATGAGCAGATATCCATATGCAAGACTCGCCAAAGTTTCCCTGTGATGGAGGCTCTTGTCTCCTGAGCAATCACTTTGGAGCGTCTGGGGAGCCAGTTCCACCATGAGAGCTTCTCCAGACTGAGCCCGATCAGAAGCACTCTCCTATGATCTTCTTGGCTTAAAGAGCTCTAAGTTCAGGTTGCCTTGACCGGCGCCATTTTGCACGATAGAACAACCTGATGCAAGAAGAAACTCCTCGGTGTATCGGAAAAGAGAGGCTAGATTTGCAGATAGAATTCAACGCAAATAAGTAGACAGGAGAAGAAATTTGATAGCTCAAAAGGGAAGAGATTAAGAGTACTAGGGCCATACAAAAACCGGCCATTGTCCTTTCACTCTTTTAGGCTCGCGCACTAGCGATGGCCTTGCTTATAGCGTGTTGATATGTGGTTTTTCATACAATCTGAAAATAAATGTCAAAGCTGAACATAGAAATTGGAATTACGCATTTGAGAGAGTACAAACATTCAGCGGAGATGAGATTTTCGAAGAATAATTAAAGGGTGGATGGACTGCACGTGACTTCGAAATTTTGAAACTACGAAAGTCGGTTCACGAAAAGTGAGTCAACAACAACCCCACCAAACAGCTATCAACACCCTCAATTGAGTTCTTCAAAGACCTCAAACACAAGCCGCCAAGCTGTTTCCTACACGAATTCTTCCACGCGCCGTTCGGCTCACCCCATTCTTCCACAGAACCATGTCGACCTTCGCCAACCTGACCTACACTCCCACGGAGGAAGCAGAGATCAACCAATGGCTAACCACCTCCGACCGCCTCAAGTCCTCCTCTGCCGATCAAAAATCTCTCTTCGATACCCTCAACACCCATCTCGCGTCTCGAACTACCCTCCTCGGTGCTAAGCCTTCAAAGGCAGACATCGCCCTCTACCAGTCCCTCGCACCCCAAGTCTCTTCATGGACTCCCGAGCAACGAACTGGGGAGCATGGACACCCGCATATCGTGCGCCACATCGACTTCATCCAGAACTCTCCCGTGTTCGGCCTCTCTGTCTCCGAAGCTGAGAAGGTAAAGGTCGACCTCGAAGAGATCCTCTACGTTAAGCCACCTGTTGATGCAAAGGCCGAGAAGGAAAGAGTGAAGAAGGAGAAAGCTGCTGCTGCCGCCGCCGCAGGTGGAGAGGCACCTCTGGGCGATCGTACGAACAAGAAGGATAAGAGCGCTGTTGAGAAGGTTGCGGATAAGGTGGTGGAGACGAAGGATACTGTTGTTGCAGCCGTGGCAGGCGAAGGTGCTGGCAAGGGAGAGCAGAAGAAAAAGGAGAAAAAAGAGAAAGCACCCAAGCCACAGAAGGCTCCAGCTCCAGCTGCACCGTTGTCACCTTGTCTGATTGATCTCAGAGTTGGACATATCTTGAAGGCTATCAAGCACCCAGAAGCTGATTCGCTGTATGTTTCTACGATTGCGATGGGTGACAAGGCCGGCACGGAAGATACACAGGAGTACGAGGGACAGGTTGTCAGGACTGTGTGCTCAGGTTTGAACGGACTCGTTCCATTGGAGGAGATGCAAGGACGCAAGGTGGTTGTGGTATGCAATTTGAAACCAGTCAAGATGAGAGGTATCAAGTCGTGTGCTATGGTTCTTGCTGCTTCACCAAGACTAAAGGAAGGCGAGGAAGATCACCATGCCGGACCAGTCGAACTTGTTACTCCTCCTGCCGAGGCAAATGCTGGTGAGAGAGTGTTCTTCGAGGGATGGAAGGGAGAGCCTGAAGGTGTTTTGAACCCCAAGAAGAAGGTTTGGGAGATGATCCAACCTGGCTTCACTACTACCGCCGATTTGGAGGCTGCTTTCGATGCCGGTGTTGTGAGGGAGCTTAGCAAGGAAGGAGAGCCGGCAAAGACTGGTACTGGCAAGCTTGTCACAGAAGCTGGTGGTGTCTGCAAGGTCAAGAGCTTGGCTGGTGCGATTATTAGATAGATTTGGCATAGCTAGATGATAGACTTTATGGCATGAGCACAATGAAGTGAAATTTGAGCCAATAACGCTTCTCATTGTCGAGTTTCTTCAATTAAAGTGAAAACATTACTACACAAGTCCTTAACTAGCACCCACTCCCAGTCAAGCCCCTAACACCGCCACTCGAAATATAACTACAGCCTCCTTCTGCCCCCACTGCCGTCCCATTACTACCAAGGGTCATGGAGAAATTCTGAAAGGCGATATTGTAACACGGATGCACGTTCGAACAGCTCACGCTCGCAGACTTTGTCGTAGATGTCGTGTAGCCGGTGAAATTGACAAACGCCACATTGGTTATTTCCACTAAAATTCATCAGTAAAACAAAAAAAAAGGCGAGGCAAAGAAAATAACTACTTAGAGACGTTCCCGAATATGATCCATTATTTCCAGAAGATTCAGTGATGGCGGCACCAATTGAAGCCCCTTGTATGAAGAAGTTCTCAAAGCGGATATTTTGGACGACGCCCCTAGTTGGTAGTTAGTCATGATCCAGGCAATCGAGTCGAAGGTGGGAAGGAGAGAAGTGGAACGGAATGAAAAGAACTTACCACCCGCCTCCGCGAGGGAGATAATCAGACTCATAAGATGTAGGCTGTGGCACGAGTGCGCCGACCCAAGTTTTAATGTAGGCACCATTTTCCATATCCTTATTGTAGGTGAGAATATTGGCGTCTTTCACAATGACATTGATCACCGATGAGTCTTCGAGGTACTGTCCCAAACTTCCGATAGCGATGCCATTCCCGCCGTGGCAAGTGATCTTTGTTCTAGTTAGGATGGTAATAAGAAGCTTCGAGACTGTGACGTACATTTTGGACAAAGATGTTGTATGATCGAGGTTTGATGGCAATACAGTCATCTCCTCCTTGATAAACCATGTTTGTAAGCTTTATATTATTTCCATCCATCGTATCGAAGCCGTCAGTGTTCTGCACCCAGTTTGTGCCATAGGGCACATTTACAGCAGTTGCATTGACATAGATATCGTCAAACCACATATTCGTGCCATTCATAATGTTGATGGACCACAGTGGAGGATCCTTGACGTAGACTGGAATAATTAGAGGATAGTTAAACAGGGCAAGGCATAGGGACTTACAGTGTTCAACGAACACGTCGCTCACGTTCCAGAATACAAAAGGCATGGGTCGCCCTGGCTGGGTGACTTTCTGCTCGACGTTGTACCAAGCATTGCCATTGCCGTAAATACCGCCTGAGCCATATCCATTGATGTAGATTCTCTCTCCAGTGATAACGAACCCTGCATGATGGTTCTGGAAGGCAATTGGATATGAATTGTTTCGCCAGTATGAGAGGTTATCAGACATCTGAACTCGTCAGCTTCCAGGCTCTCTGATCCGACATGTGCAAATAAGTATCTTGACTTACAGTCCAAATCCCTTTCCAATCAATAGTAACATCGTAAATTACAGGGTTCAGCTTGGTGGCTATCCAATAGTTTTGACCTTCAGGAAATTCTACAATTCCACCGTTGTTACATTCTTCGAATGCTCGAAGGATCTGCGGCGTATCGTCCTTCCTGTTTCCCAGAGCTTTGACTGTGCAGGTCTTCCCATTGTTTGCAGGCCCCTTTGGAGCTGGACCCCATGGACTCGCTGTTGTGAGAGCAATACAAGCAGCAAACGCTGCCGTAACAATGGTTGATCGCATCTTCCACTGGCAGACTGCTTGAGTGCAGGAAAGGCTTGTGTGGAGTCGAACGACATCGCAAGAGGATAGATATATGCAGAGCAATGAGTACGAATGCCCCACACGAAGTATTTTAATATTATCGACATGCAAATTCACAGTTCCGTCCGCAATTCACGACTTCCACCGAGCTCCAACTTGAAGCTTCCTGGTGATGGCGGATGACAGGATGCAGGTCCTGTCCCTGCCAGGCTACCATTGGACATTGAAGCACAAAAGCAAGAGCTGCCTTGCTACTTAAGACCTCATTGGAGGCAAAACTTCTCCAGGAACGGGGCTCCATTCTGATTGAGATCCCTTTCCCCAGATTAGGGATGAGGGGTGACGAAGATCTTTACGGGGAACTTTAGCCGCGTTGTAAGTAATCTTTGGCTTCGGACGGAATTGTCGCGAGGCCGAGATTGGACGAGCTGGTGGAGAGGAGGTGACGGATGTAATGAAGCGGAAATGACGAAAATTTAAGAATGCTCAAGGCTTCCTTTTGAGGTTTGGCACCATAGGAGGATGAGAAAAATTGGTCGGTCGACAAATCGAGGCGTTTGTTTATTGTCGGGAAAGCTAATTGGTACTTCTCTGATGTTCTCAGCTATGACAACGTTGGCTCAATGGCATTTCCAATTGAAAGGGCATTTTGATGTCCACATCTTGACTTAAAGTCAACCTCGACTAGCCACTCGATTTTCGTCTTTGACTTACAAAAGAGATGTTGTAATATTCGCGTACGGTTTCGATGGTATCGTAGCTGGTGTTGACAAAATCCCTATTCCAAAATCAGGGCTTTCTTGACTATTGTCTCGTTTCAATGCCTCTCCTGTTCACAGATCATGCAACTTGTGTGTATGTCGGGTGTCCATCCCTCGCGCCTTCCTCAACTCATGTGTCGCTGTTACCCTTTCTGTAACTCTGCAGTCTGCCACTCGTCCATTATGATATTCGTCTGCGTACCATTGCCATGGCTGCCCCGACGTTTGGCCGGTCAATTACAATACTGGCGTACACTTAAGTCGATTGTGTACCATGGTGAAGGCGTTGGCCTTGATACAAACGGATGTCGTCGCGTGTTGTTGATAAGGCTGTGACATTCGCCGAAGAGAAATAGGACATAGACAGCGTGGGCCAATGAGACGTCGAGATAAGTTGTGGGGATAAAGTCGAACAAGGCTGCTTAGCCTTGCCTCATGTGTAAACGTCATGCATCGAGATAAACTTCTCAACTCCATGACACTTTCTTCGATTGTCTGTTCTTCACAAAGTTCTTTTTCTGTTCAAACCCTCAATCCGAATCACTCACATTCACCATAGCTTCCAAAGCCACCTCCCGTCTCTTGCGAATAGCTCGCGCCATGTCAACAAACGCATCGACTCCGTCCAGCGTCGGTGTCGCTCCATGGCGACCCCTATTCTTGTCCCATCTCGAGAAGATGGACTCTCCCGAGTTCGTCTTCACGTCTCTGCATCCGGCTGAGAGCAAAGACTCTCCCGTTCCATATGTTCCTCGAGCACGCACGTGCATCTACAGAGGGATGTTTGCAGAACTCCCAGAGAACAAGCACAATGATGCACCACAAAACGAGCGTGTTTACGAGAGCGACTTGTTGACATTGACAACGGATGTGAGAATGCAAAAGGTTCCCGAGATCTTCGCTAGCTCTTCTGGTCATGGGAATGTAGGACAGAGTCAGGGAAGTGGTGGTGGAGGACCTGTAGAAGCAGTCTTTTGGGTGAAAGCAACGATGACTCAATGGAGATTCAGAGGAGATGCTTATGTCGTTGGAGAAGACATTGAAGGCTCAGGTGAAGAGTCCAGCGGGACCAAAACGGTGAAGAGCAAGATTGGAGAGCGAATGAGGGTTGTCAAGGAAGAAGGAAAGGACAATTGGAGTTGGGGGACAGAACTCACAGCCCACTTTGGGAATCTTTCTCCTGGCATGCGGGGCAGCTTCAAGAATCCTGTCCCAGGTTCTCCAGTCTCTATTCCACCGGCGGACAAGTCTCTCGGACTGGGACAGAAGGTCATGGATTTGCATGATGAAGTTGCAAGGAGGAATTTCAGACTAGTGATTATTAAGGCGAGCGGCTGTTTCCTAAAGTTATTTTCGTATTTTGTTAGTTTTCAGTTGTGCTTTTACGGAGGACGTGGGGTATCTTTGTCCTCCATGTTGTGTGGAGTTTCACCGCGGCGGATAGCCGAGAGCTCGGCCGTATCACCTCCTTCCGGGCATGCTCCTCATGTCTCGTTATCGATCGTCATAGTATTCTTGTTCACGGCATTATTTGGAAGTTCACCCGGCTAACTCGATAACCAGCCGGATGTTGTCGAGCAGGTCGATTTGACCGAACCGGACAAGGCTCGGCGCTGGCAATACACTTATGTCGGGCCTTCTGGAGGTCATACTGGGGAGGCAGGTAAGGACGTTGGAGAATGGAAAGTGGAGGAGCAATGGCCATAGGTTGACCTGGAGAGAAAGAATAGAAAGTAGAGTTCGATAGTGCTTCAGTCGTCGGCTAGATAGAGCAATCAAAGCTTGTTCAAGGACACGAACTCTATCAGCGTCAGCCAGGTCAGAAATTTTTTTTTTTTTGGGAGAACATGGGCTGATTGTGCGCGCAAGTCTCTCGTGATGCTGTATTTAAACTGACAGGGCAGTTTACCCGATCTTGGCTTTCACTCTCGAGACCCATGCCGGTCCGAGCCACATCGTCTTTTGGCTTGACACCTGCACGTTGCGACTCTCCTTCTTTTCGTCCTCATGTCGTTTATATCCACAATTTTCATTCTTCAGGTTTAGTTTGCTTCTCGAAACTTCTTATGGCGCGACTTCATCTCGGAGCCGTCCATGGATTTGCCAAGGCCCCTACGCTTGGACAAATTGACCATAGCAAAGCGCAAATTTTGAGGCCTCGAGAGTTGTCCGAGTTGAACTTGGTTACACGCTGCGTTCCTCTGCATGTGTTTCCCACAAACTTTAATTGAGGTCGGCGACTAAGCTATGGAATCACGTTTTACTGCGTCGTTCCGCCAATGGATGTTTGTTGCACAGCTGCAAGTGTAGTGCCAGTCCGTGGAGATACTCGTAACAGCTCGTCCCAAGACAGCGGATGGCCATTCGGATCCTTCCTCGGTCCCTCAGATGCCCAAGTAACATCAGAAGATCGCGGTGAAAGTTGAAAAAAAGTTGTTGTGGGCGCGTAAGCTTCAACCAGGAATAAGAGCAAGTTGATTCGAAAGTGGAAGCAGATCTGGCCATGTGGTGTCTCTTAATTTTCATGGTGGGCCGTGCCGCATGTGCATATGGAGGCTTTGCCGAGGAGACTGGCAGCCGTTGCATCATGATGAAATGGCGGACAAGACATGTTTTGAGGCTTTCCAGGGGGTTCGTGGGGGGAGAGCCAGCCGCCTTCAGGTACCGGCTTGAAAGTTGAAACGTCTCGCAGAAGCGCGGTATCCTCACAACGTGGATATCACCTGCATCTTCTGCCGGTTGAAGTGTTTCGATCTGCGTGACTCAGAAGCTTGCGTGGCTTTGTCCATTGTGAGTGAGGACCTGATAGCAAGTTTTCCAATTACTTGGAACGGCAAAAGAAAAAGGTGAACAATTGATGTGATAGGGACAAGTGGCGCGGCAGATAGGGTCATGAATGCTTGAACAGCCACATGTCGGATAAGGACCATCGGATAGCATTTGATCTCAGTCTTTTCAATGCCCAAATTGTCTGTCGGCTTCCTGCCAAATGTTGGAAATGCTTGCGAATGCATGGGCTTCTGAACTCCGAAGCGGAAGCAACCGGATTGCTTTTGAACACTTGTCGTGGGTGGTTTCCCAGCAGTCTGGGTGACTTCTCTCGTGTCTCGATGCCATATAATAGCGAGTGTGCCTGTGAACACGAACCAACCGAGTGCATTGCTAACCGCTTGGTAACAGCAGCTCGTAAGATGGCCAGTCAATTCTTTCTTCATTGTAGGACAAATCTCGAGGTTGATATTGCACGAGCCAGAATTGAAGATGTAGTTGTCAGAAAGGAACATGCTCTCAAGCTATCATGTAGGATGGCTTTACCCATCAGATCTTCGATGCAGCCAATTCAACAACTATACCCCTCCATTTAAAGCTCCACGACCAAACCAATCAAAAGTTCCGATTCACGGCACTTCGTATGTGCATCCAACTTAAGCCAACCATCCCTACCTTCGTACCTCGCACAACATTTAGCAACATTTCCCACGTGTCCAGCCAGCTTTGAGCTTCCTCTTGCTGAAGGCTGTTTCGACTCCCTCCAAGATCTGCTATATCTCCTCTCCTAACCTCTATCGGAAATATGCAGCCCCGCAGGGTTTGACCTCCAGAACGCATATCAAAACTCTAAGCAATCGTCGGCAGAACCAAACATCCGTGGGGGAGTCTCAAGAAAAGAAAGCACCTGCATGAAAAGTCTCTCCTCTGCATCAGAACCGAAGGCATTGCGGACAGACCCTCCGGTACATACTTGTATCAACCTCAAGCATCCCTCCGTCCCTCAAAGAGGATTTAGATCTTCAAAGCCGGATCTACAACTATCGTCGGGCCAATCCCGAACCATTGAACTAAAAACGACTAGCCCATACACCAGTGCCGAACCTTGCTCCTTCAACACCTCCACCACCACCAGAATGACGATTGTTTAGGACCCTTCTAATTCCCCTGGGGCTCGACAATTTCTCGATGTTCTTCTCTTCTCTGCCAACATCTGTTTCTTTGCGTGTCACTTGCATCACGAACTGGTTGTACCTGCCTTAAGTCCTTTTCTTGGCCTCACTTTGTCTCCACTATGGCGAGTTTCTCGATTCTGGAAGCTCTCGAAGCCCTCTGCACCTCAGTGCCAGAATGGAGCGACCGACTCGACGAACTCAACGGACAAATTGCTCTCCGCCAAATCGAATTGGCTCGATTGACAGAAAGCGAACGCCCTCCCACACGATCATTAAAGAATAAGGGCTCCACCGAGTCTCTGCGACCGAAAGATGGGCACGAGAATCCCTTCCTCTCCCACGACCCCGAGAATCCAGACGACATTCAACTGAATCCGTTCGAAACTCCAAAGCTGAATCACAATGGATTTACCTCAAGTCCACGACCTGCGGGAAGAGCAACGACCCCTCCAAAGGCTAGCTCGAATCCACATCCATCTCCTGGCGGTTTAACGCGACAATCCTCTCATCCGACACCTCTGCCACCAGGAAGACCTGCTGGTCCAGCTCTGCGGAAACGGAAAACGGAATCACTTGCATCGAACGAATCAGTAGCACCGAAATACCGAACGAGATCTATGATCATTGTATACTACGACAGTGCTGTTCAGACAGCTTTTGAGGAACTGGTCAAGTTTGTGAGCGGGAGTAGAAATGCCATGCGAAAGGGGAAGATGGCTGCGAAGATGGCAGAGATGAAAAGGGCAGCGGAAATGGAAGTGGGGGATGACGATGATGATGACGATGACGACGAAGATGGGGCGGACGGTCTGGTATCGAGCAGAGGAGAAGCCTTGATCGCGGCACAGAAAAAAGTCTCTATCAACAAGCAAGGCGAGAGTTTAGTTCCTGGTGGAATAGAAGCAGGAGATTCGGACAGTGGAGCAGATATGGCGATGCCGAAACTTCGATTCGTCTCGACGCGCCAGATGGGCCCTGCGAGAGACGCGATCACGAATAAGGACAATTTTGGGAGTACACTGAGTGTTGGACTATTACGAGGATACCGCAGAGCAGGAGGAGGAGCTCCGGACATTTTCGATGAACTGGATAAAGGACTAGAATGGTGTCAAGGGCAATGCGAGCACGCAGCACACCAATTCCTTCGAGATGGCGAATGCGGCACCGAGATTGCGAATATAAAGCGGAAACTGGTAGAGGTGAAGGAGTCTGCCGCGAAGGAAATAGAGAAGCTGAAGAAAGAGGAAGCGGCGAATCCCTCTCCGAAGCCGACGAAAGCACCAGAACAGGAGAAGGAGAGACAATTGAAGACTCCCATGGTGCGACGAGAACTTGGATCTTTTAAGGATCTCGAGGTTGATGATATGGAAGTCGACGACGAAGGCGTAGACGACCTTGAACCACCAAAGTTGGTCTTCAAACGATCAAGAGATATTGGGCGTTGAGAACGAGAACATGGCATTCATCACCCGTCACCATTTAATTTCTTGTCCATCTTTTATATTTATGATACCACGTCAAGCATTTTCAGCGAGCGAGCAAGCAAATGATTCTGGAATTTTGAATCGACCTGATGGGAAAGCTGCCTTCAACAGGAGGATGTTTTGAAACGTGCATCGTGAAGGGCGTCAATCAACATTTTTGAGATATACATCTGTTTGATCTAGTTAGGGAAAGGAGGCATAGCGGCGGTTCATTTTCTTGCATTTGAATCTGGGATCTTGGGTATGGCGGGATAATGGATTGAACGACACTCGTTACTATTTGGGTTGGGAAAAGCGTAGAGTCGATATATAGACTGAGCAATGAAGAGGTCTTTGAACGGTTGTCCGGAGATGGTTCAATGGGCAACTTGAATTTTGTGAAGCAAATCCGACATTTCTAGACCGTATTTCTTGATTTTGAGATTCGATGTTCGTCCAAAATTGCGCGTTTTTGTCTCAACTCTCCGCTAAAGGCGAGTGCCGCTGACTTGCTCTTCAAAACATTACCCATTGTCGCCCTCGAACGTTTACATACAATCCCTCATTAGTAGGATTTTATGAGAAGCTTGCTTCCTTCCTTTGTTGAAACGTTTTACCTCGATGTCCTGTTCTAAGAAACGGCTTTGTCATTGGTGTGCGGGTTTCGAATGCAAGCGGAGGCATCTCCAGAGAACAAAGACGCAATTCTTTTTGAGATCAACCCAAAACAGGAATATCACTTGATCGCTACTAAAAACACTTTTTATTGCCTGTGGAATTTACTTCTTAGCCGACGTTTCGAAACCGAGCTTTGGTTTACACCCCTCAACATCCTCCGTCACACCTCAGTAGCCCTACAATTCTAAATCCAGATTTTGGGGTCGTTATCGGTCCTGATATGGACAAAATTTCCGATCGGCGGCGAAAGGAATGGCTTGCCCGAAGTAAAACCTGGCACAACCTTCAACCTGCGAGTGATTGGAAGGCTCGAAAGGTTCTTGGACCAGGGACCTTTTGGAGTCACAGGGCATTTCGAATACATCGGCAACGATCCTGCCAAGCCTAAAGATATTGTCGTTAAACACTCCAGTGCGCAACAGGCGGAAGATTTGATAGTTGAATCTAAGATGCTACGGATCATGGGAACTAGGGGTAGCCCTCATATCGTAAAACTCTACAGGGGTTGCCATCGAGTAAGTGACTTATTTCCCTGCCTTGGCTGCTTGAAAGTGTTGGTGCATGTACTGACTTGATGAAGGAAGGCGGAACCGGCACAGGCTTTTTTGATCCACTACCATCTGGTAAAAATGGTAAATATAATGTGGACCGCGAGGTTGCTAGGATTTATATGGAGTTTGTCCCGGAGGCGATTGCCACCAATATTATCAGAATCTTGTAAAGGATTCCCCATATGTTATACCCGAAGAGCACGTGTGGAGTATACTGCACTGCCTTGCAAAGGCATGTCTTGTGCTTGGTAAGTCATCATTTCCTTTGTCAGGAGGCTTGGGGATAGTCTCTACATTCAAACACAAAGATTCGTGCGAATCACTTCTACAAACCTTCAGTATCTCGGTTGAGTAAGCTAACCGATTTTCTTATGCATAGTAACTGGGAGTGAAGATCCCTCAACTCCAGATCCGAGCTGGAGTAAGTCAAATCCCGATGTGGTCTCCTTGAGAAACTCCAGGCTGACTCACATTAGCTCGACCAATTTGCCACTTTGATATCAAGCCTCCAAACATCTTAATAGGGAATCGAGATACAGACAGGCACTCCCGACTCGAAATTTTCAAGTTGGCTGATTTCGGGTTAGCTTGCTTTGAAGAGATACCCGCTAAAAGACAAACAGAGGACCGGATCAAAGCAGTGGAATGGCGAGCTACTCGGACTGTAAGGAAAACCCGTTTCTATTCCTATCTACTTTTGTATCCTGCTTCAAGCTGAAGAGAGAACATTGCTAACCATATATCCTTTTAGTTCAGGCCGCCTGTAAGTTGCAAATCCCTGCCTCGGTCTGCCTTTCATTGCTTACCTGTCATAGGAGCAATACCACAAAAGCGTGTTAACCGCGACATTTCCTCGCGGACGAATATCTGGATGATTGGTGCCGTCATTCATCAGCTGATAACTAACAAAGCTATAGACATTACAGTCATGTCTCGACACGCACCTGCCGTCGGTCCAGCAATTAGTAAGTCTTTCTAATTTTGCGAACACCGAGATCTCATGACCCTGCACAATATCCTCCAAACTATATCTTCCTAGTGAGCAGCTACTAAAATTTACACCTCTCAGTGATCTCAGGCGATCCCACTCCAAAGTTATACAACACAACCGTCTGCCCCTACAGCTCAGCCCTAATCGACACCATCTGCCGCTGCATCGCCTACGACCCCGACGATCGAATCACGCCCACGGACCTCGTCCTCGAATGCCAACGCATCCTCGCCATCTACAGATCTCGTCCTCGAACCATCTCCGCCACCTCCCTGACCACCGAAAACAAACGGAAATTCAACATCCTCCCAGATCCAAGTTTCAAGATACAGAATAACAAAAAACCGCCAGGAGCGGTATGGGGACTTTCGAATCCGAACAAGGATAACGGGGTGGTAGATGATGTTAATCACGGGAAATTGGAGAAGTTAAGCCCTGAGGGGTTTTATGGGCCTTTTTTTCCGAAACCAGCACCAGTGGGGCAGCCATTGAAGAAGGATTATATGTATAAGAAGTTGCGGGACACGCCAACTGCTGCTGCTGGTCGTGCTGGTCGTGCTGGTGCTGCTGGTGCTGCTGGTGCTGCTGGTGCTGCTAATGCTCCACCGGCACAGGTAGCTGGCGCGAAGAGACCTGCTCCTGGTCCTCCACCAGGACCGGCGGCCCCTTTCAAAATGCCCAAACCAGGGCCTCGAGAGGCACTGGATGAGGTATTTATTCCAATGTACGTACGAATTATCGTATTCACCAATTATTTCAACACTTCTCAAAAGCTTTACCAAGAAAAAATTGGGTTCTAAGAATTTCTCTGCTTTCAAAACCCTTGCCAATCTGCCTTCTATCGATTTCTTCGAATAGATTTCTCAATATATATTTTTGAGAGAAAGTTTGTCGAAGCTTGAGCCTTTTATACATGTTTTCTATTCTCGAAATTTGAGTTTTACTTTGTACATGATTAGAGTCCCTAATAAACCATTCTCTCTAATGTATAAGACATATTTTGAACAAACCGCGAGTGCGACATGAAATCGTAAGTCTTCTAGGTAAGAGGATACAAAGATGTTTGGCAAGGTGCTCGGACTAAACCTGCCCTGAAATTGGTGGGTGCATCGATGAATTGGTCAATTCAATAATTAGCAAGTGCATCGGAGCAGATTGTTTGTTAGTTCGTGAGCGAGTCAAAGCTATTTAGAGAAGAAAAGACTTTTGTATTGAGAAGTAGCTTCGTGCCTCAAGCAACATAGCCCTGAAGTAACAGAGTCCTCAAATTGAGTCATCACCGTGTCCGGACAGTTGTTGAACGTTCATATGAAGGGAGACGTTGAAATGAACCATGACTTCAAACGTCTAAGCTTACGTGACGGAAGAGGCACGGGGAAAGATTTCAAATTTTGATCCGTCTATTTGAGCTACAAAAAATTGCAACTATTACAAAACCATCCCGCTAATGCGAGATGAGGTATGGGGTATATATGACACATTCTGGGCTCCACCTCATGCTCTTAAACGCCACCCATGCCATGCAATGCATTAGAAATCTAAACATTTTCAAAATTCTTATCCAATCTCAATTCTCGTCTATCCCGCAGCAAACGTACTTCTCTTCCTCAACTTCTCACCATACTTCCACAGCAAAATTGGCGCTGGCCAGCCTAAAGCAATAGCAATAAACGCCAACAAACTATTTCCCCATCCGTAATGCAACTTCGCATACATATACGGTGCGAACAATGGGAATCCAAAACCGGCTAAACTTCTTAATACAGTGGCTGCTCCTACAGCACTGGCTGCGTATCTCGTGTACGAATCCACGATATAAGTTTGGATACATTGAAAACCGATGATCGTACCAGCAGCGAAGATAGCTGCTCCGATGTTGGGGAGGATCCAGTGTGTATGTGCTTGTGAGCTCCATCCGTACCAAAATAACCCGATTGGTACAAGTAGAGCGCCAGGAATCATGAGAGGTACACGGAACTCAGGCTTCCCGACGCCATTATTCCTTGCTTTCAGGGCGCGGTAGATCCTATCTTGAACAGGAGCGCAGAGTTGCGTTCCGAGGAAGAAACCCACACCAAGAGAGATGTAGTTCAGACCACCAATGCCGACAGATTCGTGGTATTCGTTTTCCCAAAGTCCGGGGAAAGTTGAGAGGACGAGGTACATGAGGCCGTAAAGGTACGCCATATAGATGGCGAGGACTTGGACGATGACTTGGGTGCCGAGAAGCTTGAACGGGCGGATGAGGGAGATCTTCAGCGTGGTCCAGACTGTGCGGTCTGGGTGGTCGAATTCGGTGTGCAGGGCTTCGTTGCCAGTTTCTTTGATGAGCTTCTTCTTCTTGCGATGAAGGAGAACCGGTGGGTAGGTCTCTTGCAGGAAAAAAAGGCCCAGGACTTGGATTAAGCCATCAGCGATCGTGGTGGCGTAGAAAACCCATCTCCAGGTCGTATTTTCTGCTATAAATCCTCCAGCTATTGGTCCTACAGCAGGTCCAAGTAGTGGCGCAAGAGAGTAGATGCTGATAGCTCTTCCACGTTCTTCGGCAGTGAAAAGGTCACTTAGAACGCCTCCACCTATTGCCAGGGGAGCACTGCCTCCTAAGCCAGAGAGAAATCGAAATGCTATCAACTGCCCCTTGCTCTGTGCTATACCACAACAGAGATTGAAGACCAGATACATAAGGTTGGCTAGCTGCAACACGATAACTCTCCCGTACATCTCGGATAGTGGTCCTAGGAATAGCGGCCCGACTGCATACGCCAGGACGAATATGGACAAAGTCAATTCTTGCTCCACCTGGTTTGTGATATTAAACTGTCTTGAAATCGCATTGACTGCGGGCGCGATCATAGAAGAGGATACCGGGGAAATGAAAGTGAAGGAAGACACTGAGTAACAGATTAGCCAGAGTCAACTCTGCAATTGGAAGTATACATACCAACTAGAGTTGCTGCCCATTTGCGGCTGAATTTCCAATTTTTGGGATTGTCAGGGTCATCCGGTCCGCTCCATGAGACTAGGTTTGGATCTCTTGCACTTTTCGCGCTCCGTGATATCTTTTTCCTCTCCAGTTTTGGATCACCAGCCTCAATATCCCTTTGATCCTCAATGCCGTCTCTCACTTCTGGGACAATACCGTCCGTCGATTCTTCTTGCAGATCGGCCTCATCTTGTGTCTCCTTCTCCGCCAGGTCGGTATCCTCGCCGCTCTCATCGTCGAGGACTGCATCGGCATAGCTATCGTGGTGATTCAAAGGCGGGTGGTAGTCGGGATGTATGCCTGTCTCGACTCTGTCCAGTCCCAGATGAGCCGGCGATGTGCCTCCCGAATTGGCGCTAGATCTTCCCGAAGCTGCGCTTGAAGTGTTCCTCATTGATCGTGTTGGTCTTTCGTTCGTATCCGCCATGCTGTGTATATAGTCGGTGTGCAGATGTTGTGAATGCGGGGTATAATGCTCGTGTGCCTATGGGTAGCAAGAGATTCGAATATGAACCAAGGAAAGAAACGTCCTTAACTATTATATAGTTCGTATGGCAATGACTAAAGATGGGGATAGGAGAGTCTGTGACCGCCCTCGTATATCGAACTAGGTTCGTACAATAGAAGAGAGCGAGGAGAGGAGGAGTTAAGCGGAAGTTACGAATACCTTCTGAATTGAGGCGCCGATGGCCGCGGTTTGGTCTGGGAGCCAATGACGGAGCCATTTTAAAAGGGAGATGGTGTCAAACCGGGGAAAATCTGCTCTGCAGGAAAAAAAGGGTGACGGTTGGGTGTGCTAGAGAGGATGTGGGAAGGATTGAGCTGCGAAAATCGGTTATGACGGCAAGTTGCACCAAAACGGTGTGTCTTCGTAGTCGGAGCGATAGCGCTGCTTAGCGAGCACCATGTTTCGGGGGATAGAAGGAGCCGCATGCTGTGAAATTTAGAATCACAAGATCACTGTCAGAAAAGATTCCGAATCTCACAACATCTTGCAAGGCGAAGCAGACATGAAACATCTCGTTCCAAGGCTATTCGTGGAAGAATCCTAACAATCCAAACCAGATGAACAACGAGATCTTATCACAATTTTTTGCCGTCGAAGTCTTATCGTACCCAACTTCGGGCTCGGGTTTAGAGAGACAAGCTTATTATTAAGTCCGGTAGTGAATAAAAATCGGGACGGCAGGCCTTTTCCGAAAGCTTAATTATTCAGGTATGTCGTGCAGAGGCAATTGTGGAGGTACTTATGCTGAAAGAACGATGAGACGAGACATCTGATGACTTGGGATTGTTTGAACTTGTTGCGTACATCAAGGGAATTCGTTGCCTCACATTGCAGCAACGTGCACGTATCGTCTAGGTACAGAGGCAGAGATGTATTGATCTGATACAGTACAGTACTTGGTACTCATGAGAAAATCGCTGTCGAGAAAATCCAATTTGTGGAGACAACAATTCAGAAAGTTATGGCAATTAGTAGATGTTGACTTTGACAACACCATTCTCTAAAGAAGCTGCATAATCTGAATTGGCAATGGAGCTTTTGTAGCTTCCCGAAGAAAACTACGCCATACTACCTAGCCTTAACATTTAAAACAAGACAGATAAAGTAAAGTATTGGGGCTTGAGAGGAAGCATAGGTCTAAATCTTCATAAAAACTGAACGGATAATACGAGCATGAAAATTTCACTTCTGTAGCCTCTTGCTCGTCACATAGAGGTTTGGTGGAAATGAAGGAAGCAGATTCCATTCCAGGGTTCTGACAACTAGATCTTGTTTGGAATGAAGTCCAACAACCCCTTGAGAAGCCAGGTAAGAGGGACAGATAGCCTTTCCTTCAGTCATGTCCGGAAGGAGGGACTGGACACCCCAAACAAAATTGCCTTCCCCAGCTTGAAACAAAAAACGATGTCCGCACCCTCGTGCCTCAAATTCTAGAGTCCTCCTAGAATTTCGAGGACATGACATGAAATGAAAGGCTTGAATGACAAGCGTGGCACATGGCAAGCTAACTTCCAGATGCAGCATCAAGGGGATAAAAAGAAAACAGCTTCGAGCCAGGGACCTGACCTTAATATCTTTGGAACCAATAACTCCTCGCCAATAACCAACATAAAAGGAGTTGTGAAGAGAATGAAGGACCATGCATCTCAATTGAGAATTTGTGTTCCAACGCAGCAACTTATCGTCACGACATCCCACGTTCTGGGCGGGACAGGCGTTTCGAGCGGCAAGCATCCAATAAACAGTGAAAAAGATAGAAAGGAAATAATGTACGTCTATTCCAAGGTACAGGACTTTAGCAAGCGACAAAGTGTGCGGCCAATGCTCATAAGGGTACTTTACCACATGCCGGAGCTGCATTTGCCTGCATTTGTCAAAGTCGCGCCGAGACTCTCTATGGACTCGCACCACAGCAATAAAAGGAAAGACGCCCAGAAGCCCCCATGAACTAACCCGGTCAACGCAGCGCATTTACATCCATCTGGTGGACGACAGCTTCTTTCTTATCTATGCGCTTGGCTTGTCATACATCCAATCGAGGGTTGCATGTTTGCTTCTTCCAGCACCAGATTGCGATCCAGCATATTGCATGAGTTCTCCTCCTCTGTCAGCACACTTGGTCCTGGTCCATCGAACCTGCATCCACTCCGGGGAGATTCTGGAGAATCTGCAGCACTTCCGCAAAGGAAAAAAAATAATAATGCATCGTGCACCACGATCTCAATTACCACCTTCTACGTAGTCAACACGGTTCCGATAACGCTGCGATAGGAAAATACCGATTTTAGAACCCGAGAGACCGGAATTTGCCCCTCATCTGGTTCCCGCACGTCGACAAGAGATCTTTCGAACGTCAATCTGCCTCGACCCCACATATGGCGGACGTCAAAGATGGACACCAGATTATGATGCAAGGCGGCGGCGGCGGGGAAGTCAACATGGACAACGGGGGAGTTACGCAAGGAAGCGGGGCACCGTCCAAGAAGAAGTCGAGGAATAGCAGAGACGCCGCCGCAATCAAGAGACGATGTGTCAGTACTGCCTGCATTGCGTGTAGAAGGAGAAAGTCGAAATGCGACGGCAATATGCCCAGTTGCGCGGCATGTTCAAGTGTCTATGGGACCGGTAAGCTGGACTTTTGTTGAGACGGGTACTTTTTAAGCTGATCTTTGCAATAGAATGCGTGTACGACCCGACTAGCGATCATCGGAGGAAAGGCGTCTACAAAGAGAAGATTGACAGCTTGAAAACGAGAAATTCGACTCTGCAGACTTTGGTCCAGGCCATATTGAATGCCACGGAAGATGATGTCCCAAATCTTGTACGGCAGATTCGAACATGCGAGAGCTTGGACGATGTGGCAGACAAGATCCTGCGAGAAGAACAAGGACTGGAAGATGAAGATGACGACTTTGACGACAACACAGCTTATACGACTAATAATCTTCCGACCTTTGAGACCGAGCTATCCGGAAAGATGGGAGAATTACGACTTGAGAATGGATCTGTACGATTTCTGGGAGGGACATCGAATCTGATATATCTGGAACCGACGGACGAAGGCGAGGGCTATGGCGGGACTGAGCTATTACAACAACAAGATGAACCACTGACAAGCTGGACTGCAGTCACTTCCGACACCGAAGCCATCGTTCATCTGATCAACATGTACTTCACCTGGCACTATCCTTACTTTACGACGCTATCAAAAAGTCTGTTCTACCGAGACTTCCTTTTAGGCAAACCACAAATCAACCCGAAACGAACAATGTACTGTTCGAGCCTATTGGTCAATGCGATGCTAGCACTTGGTTGCCATTTTACGAACTCTCCAAAGGGCTGTGCCGACCCGATGGACCCCACCACCAAAGGAGACGCCTTTTTCGCGGAGGCCAAGCGACTGATTGTTGATAACGATGAGTACGAGAAACCAAGGTTGACCACAGTCCAGGCTTTGTGTTTAATGTCCGTCCGAGAAGCAGGCTGTGGCCGAGAAGCAAAAGGTTGGGTTTACTCTGGAATGGCCTTTCGGATGGCGCAGGACATGGGGTTGAACTTGGATTCCGGAATGACGAATAACAGGGAGGCTATGGATGAGAAGGAGATTGACGCAAGGAGGGTGACATTCTGGGGCTGCTTCTTGTTCGATAAATGTTGGTCAAACTATCTGGGACGACTGCCCCAATTACCTGTCTCAAACATAACGGTACCGAAATACGACGTTTTCCCGGACGAGGATGCCGACATATGGTCACCATACACCGATAACGGCGTTGGACAGCTCCATTCTCAGGCGTCTCGGACAAGAGCTGTGGCGTTGCAAATCTCGAATCTTTGCGAGATTAGCAGCGATCTCCTCATCTTCTTCTACCATCCACAACACGTTGAAAGGTCAGTTGGACGATCACAAGAACTCAAGAAGCTTAGTGAACTGCAGACGAGGTTAGAGGCCTGGAGACGGGAATTGCCAAAAGAACTGGAACCGAAAGAGGGCCAGTTGCCGAATGTCCTACTCATGCAGTATGTCTCAGCCCCTTCGGTGAGACCTCGCATTCTAACATTCACACAGCATGTTCTTCCACCTCTTATATATCCATCTTTTCCGACCTTTCCTCAAGTATGATCCCTCAACTTCGCCTCTTCCTTCTCATGTTTCTCCGCGGAAACTATGTACGCAGGCCGCTGGATCAGTTTCCAAGCTTATGCGTCTATATAAACGAACGTATGGTCTACGTCAAATCTGCAACATTGCAGTATATATCGTCCACTCCGCCTGTACTATTCACTTGCTCAATCTTCCCGAGAAGACAGCAAAGAGAGACATCATTCATGGTGTCAAGCATCTAGAAGAAATCGCAGAAGATTGGCTCTGCGCAAGACGGACTTTGAGTATCCTCAGCGTTTTGGCTCGGAAGTGGAAGATCAACCTTCCCGATGAGGCAGAGGCTGTCTTCACTCGCACAGATGCAAAATATGGCTTCTTCAGCACTGCTGACGTCCCGTCACCAAAGCAAGAGCTAGTTGTCACTACACCCCCACCGACCCAGACTTCACCACCTCGCCCAACTCAGGTGCAACCACAAATACCAATGCAGCCTCAGTACGCCCGCGTCCGAAGCCAGAACCAGCTCCAACAATCTCTCTACAGCTACCACCCAGATGCCCGCTCAATGGCCTCCCCCGCCATATCCTCAATGGTTCGACCAGCCTCAAGCACTCAGTCCAACAATATGAACTCAACCCAACCCACACACTCTAACGGTCTCGGATCTATGACCCTCCCTCCCGACTCCCTCGTCTCCTCAGTCCCCTATCCCCGACATCCGTACACCAACTCCTCCGCCTCCCTTTCCCGCTCCACCATGACACCCACTTCCGACCTTCCCCGCACCAACTCCGGTGTAACATCCGAGGCATCAGGTTCCATGACCCGCCAAGTGTCCCCAAACATCATGTTCGGAGGCGTAGACGCATTAGTAGAAAGCCAGGATTGGTGGTTGAGGGATCAGGCTAGTTTGGCGATTGGGTTTGATAATTGGATGAGTGCTGGATCTGGAGACCTGTCGGGAGGTGCGAATGGGTTGGATGGGGTGAATGGAGGGGGGAATGGGAATGGACAGGATATGATGGATCCGATGGCGGGGATGGGAAGTGGGTTTTATATGCCTCCTAGTAGTGGGAGGAATGGGGATGGGAATGATCCGTTTGCTGACGACGATTGGACTTATTCTTGAATCCGCGATTAGGATCTGGAGGTTGATTTTGGAGAGGATGTTTATATAGGATTTCACAATATCACGTTACGGTAGGATTATGAGGTGGGATGGAAAGAGGCACATATAGCGATGGAGTTAATGGCCTGGAAAGTATATAGATGGCGCTTAGCTCATAGACATAGCATTTCAGGTAGCAGGAGGTCAGGACAAGGCTGGTCAGGCGACCTAAGCTAGGAGGGTAGAAGTTGAGAATATTTCTCCTCAAATATACGTTTATTGAACCATATTATCCCATTCTGAGTCGGAAACTTTAGCGATTGAATTGTCAGGATTGGTTTCGGACAATTAATAGTTATTGTAAGGTTCGGAATATGAAAAGAGGGAGCCGATCACCATTGACAGCACGTCGCGGATGTCCTCATAACGTTGGAACGTTATGCTTGTTCTCCTCCTCCAGAAGTGTTTTCACACGTCCTCCTTTCCCTCCCTCGAGCGCCTTCCCGCCCCGCACACTCTGCTCCTACCTCTTCTTTGGCGCCGGAAACAGCCGCCATGTGCGCCTTCGGTATCCGAGTCCATTTCGGACATCCCTCTCCTTCTCAATGTCCCTCCTCTGCCTCTTCCGCTTCGGAGACCGCTAGGAATGATTCTTTTGGCAGATGCTGATTTCCGTTTCTTTTTTAGCGACTGTTCTATTTGAATATTCGACCTCAAAGTCTAATTCAGCCTTAAATATAACTGGCACTATACTACAAGTGACCGATAAATTCTATCTTTCCAAATGCTGGTTTCGATCTCTGCCTCTGATATCTCACAAACTCCTCTTCTCATACCAAGCGCAAACACTCAATACTCCATCATTCATTAACTCGCTCCTCACTACCTAACACACATCATCCAATGCGTTGATCTCAACGCCTCATGAATGACCAACCTAATCATCAAAACGCCTGATGCTAAACGCCGAAACGGGGCAGAGATCGTGTATGTTCATGCCTCGCTGTATTGGGGTATCTCCTCTAACTTACAAACCTCAAACAAATCAATGCATCCATTTCGCCATCTAATGCATTTTCCGTGAAAAATCTAACGCCGCTTCTGATGCATCTTCCTCTCATGTGTGTATGCTCATGTCTCGTTTTCCTTTCTTCTCCGTATATCGTGATATCGTCCGTTAATGTTTTCGTGACTGGAATCATGGAGTACCGATCTTGCTCAAGAGCGCCTCAATCTTCGCCCTAATCTGCAGAATCCGGAAAGGCTTCGGCATAACATCGTCCATGCCCGAATCCACAGCATGAGCAATCTGCTCCCCTCTCGCATTAGCAGTGACAGCAATAATAGGCAGATGACCGTGTATAAGCCCTTCAGCTTCCATCTCTCGAATCTTGCGGACGCAGATGAGGCCGTCCATAACAGGCATTTCGAGATCCATCAACACGACAGAAAGCTCCTTGTCATCAGCTTCTCGGCCTTTATAATGCTTGGTTTCTTTAATCAGATCCAAAGCTTCTTGTCCGTGATTCGCGACATCGACATAGCTTCCCAGCTTTCGGATCTATTGCGCGAGAATCTTCTGATTGACGAGATTATCTTCCACGATTAAAACGTGCCAATATTCCGGACCTGTGTTCGTTGCCGAGGATTGTTGTGTAGATGACTCTGCCATGTTCGTCAATTGGACCAGTGTAGACACTGATGCCGCCTTATCCAAAGCACCCTGAGGAGAGTTCGTAGCGAGTCGTGCATTCTCCTGGATCTCGGAATTCATTCGTTTCTGGATAGCTGATAAGTTCTGTTGGCTCTCTGCTCGTCGAGCTTTAACGTAAAAAGCGAAGGTTGAGCCAACTCCTGCTTCAGATGCGACTCCGATCTCGCCACCTTGAAGTTCTGTCAATTGTCGAGAGATGAATAGGCCTGTGCCATTTCCGCTGTATTGGACGTGTGTTCGGGGTGAGGCTTGTGAGAAGCGGTTGAATAGTTTCTTCTTCTCCTCGGCGTTTAGACCACAGCCACTGTCCTTGACATCAAAACTCAAGTAGATGACCTCACCAATACCCCATTCTGATGCTGCGGTTACATCGTGTCTCACCTTCTTTGTTGGGAAGTATTCGAAGCCTGCAAGTCTCTCCGTTGGTGGGTCGATACAAGCCCCAATAGATACGTCGATTGTCTTATACGGAGCTGTCTTCGTGAATTTAATGGCGTTCGTCATGAGATTGATCAGGACTTGAAGTAATCGAGACGAATCGAGCATTACGAAATCGATTCCCAGGGTTTTGAAGGATGAATCGATGTGAAACTCCAACTTGATATCGTGAATCTTCTGGCATTCTACCCGGAACGTCTGCAGAGCTTGTCTAACGATTTCGACCGGTTGGACTGGCACTGGCGCAATGAGAAGGAGGTTTGAGTCAAGTTTCGAAATAGTGAGGATGCTAGATCCAAGCGTCAGTCGTGGACAATTGAAGAGATGGATCAAACGTACTCATCTACAATAGACTTTTGATGCTGAGCACAAAGTTGAATGGTTTCGGCGCTGGAGATGCTTTCCTTGAGACTGTCCGAGACTTTGTCGCTAATTTTCAGATCTTCCACTACAAGAAGTTAGTAAGTGATTTCAAAGGATGCTGAGGAGCCGAGGAGCCGAGCTCTTCAGGAGCTCGACTCCCTACGAAATGGAAGAATCTGGGCGGGATTTATACATACTAACTTCTGATAGTGAAGTTGCAATTCCATCAGCACATTGTAAAATTGCGCTCAGTGGGTTCCTCATCTCGTGGGAAGTGATATCAATGAAGTTGTTCTGCGCTCTTCTTGTCTCTTCGGCCTCTTGAAGTTTACGGGCTTGCAAGCGGTCAACCCATTTGATCTTGGATATATTCGTGATACCTGAAAGAAGTCAATGAGATACCAACAGAATGTTTGTTGACAACACTTACTACCCGTGACGCCCATGAACTTTTTTTCGGTATCGAATTCGGGCAGGCAATCTAGAATAACCCAATTTTCCAACTCCTCGCCAGTTCTGTCGTCAATAATGGGCTTCTTCATTCGCTAAAGTGGCATCAAAGTCAGCTCAAATTCGGAGTGTCATTTTCACAGCCTCAACAGCAGATTAGGAACGGTAGAGCACTCACCAACTCAGTAGACCAAATGACTTGATCTTCGGTCAAAATCTTCCACCCTTCCATTGTTTCTGCAACGCTGTCTTTATGAATAGTCTCCATCCACGACATAGCGAAGGTCTTGTCCTTGGAGTGGCCGGTCATTTCAAACCAACTTCCATTACCCTCCAACAACAACAACCCTGCAGCATCAATTGAGAACATCCCAACTCGCGAATTCTCAGCAATGCGTTGCATACGATTCTTCTGGGTTGCTAGCTCTGCTGACAAACGGGCTCGCTCAAGAGCAGCGGCTTCTGCTTCTGTAAGGCCACGGCGGATTTCTGTTTCTAAGAGAGTTGTTGAGGCCAGTGAGGTTGCTAGTTGGATGTCCAGAAGCTGAACGAAAGATTGATAGTCATCGTCGAACGGTCGTCGAGGATTGACACCAACGACCAAGAAGCCTATCGAATTCTGGGTAAGTATATACGTTCCAGAAAATTCTCCTCCGAGCGGCTGGAACTTACCCAAGACATTCTCACCAGTCGTGGGACGGATCTAGACTCATCTCATAAGTATGCACATTGTCACATTGCAGTCCACTGAGAAAATTGCTGCTTACCGGGCACACCAGGGCCTCTCTACATGGTTCAGGGAAACCTCTCCACTCGAAACCATCAATCAGAGCCTCGGACAATGTTCCGTCTTTGGTGCTAAGTAAGGTTGGCTCTCTAGTCTGGAGCGCGTCTCTGAAGGAAGGTACGAAGCCACCTCGCGAACGCTTTAGATCCAGGCGTTTTGGTACTGCGTGGTGGCCTTTGGGAACCCCTAAAGTTCCTTCCAACAACCATGACTTGAAAGTTTGCGAGCTTTCGGAGCATTGCGACATGCTTTCTTCGTCAATATCGTCTGCTACTGAGTATAAGACCGCGAAGGGGAAGTCAAATCTGTTCTCTTCGAGTGATGAAAGAATCTTGGGCCAAAAGGTAGAAACGGTTTTCGCAAGTGCTGCTCCATGTCCGAGTCTCAGGAGGGTCTTCATCGCACGAGTAGCACGAGTCTGTTTGGTCGTCTCGAATGGAGCATTGTACAAGCCCTGAATTTCTTTCTCGCCGCCATAAAGAGGGGTTATACTCCAGGTGTAGAAGGTCTCTTCAAGAAATCCGTGTCGCCCGATGGGTAACATCTGCTCAGTTACGGCAACTGACTTGCCTGTCTCACGACACTTAGCAAAAATTAGCCCGACAAAATCCCAGAGCTCTGCAAATGGTCCTCTGAAACCAGTTCCCATCAGACGAGGGTGCTTATTGCCTGCGACTCCTAGACACCTTCAGGTTAGCAACGAAGTCGGATTTACAGAAGAAGAAAAAAGGTCTGAAAATCTGTTCCGCCAAGTGAAGACTCCAGCAACGAACTTCACATGGTTTGCACGTATCACATATAATGAAAATCCACGAACCTTCTGCATAAGCCTTGTTGTAAGATTACATAACAGTTAATTCCTCGCCCCAAAACAACGCACACGGATGGGGATTGCTCATCAAAAGATTGGCAACCTGTCGAAATTCGCGAGACCACGTAGACATGTCCCCCAAAAGAGTTGCCGCCCAATCGATGCTTCGAGCAAAAATAACATGAGAAGACAATTGACCTTCGGGCTGTCTAGTTGTCCACTAGAAGCGGGGGAGTCAGGAATCGGTATTTTAGGGATGATTCAAGAGCATATGCAGAGAAGGGACAGCGTGAAGATTATGCCAGGGGAGTGTTCCTGGAGGCAGGGAACAACGAAATTGAGTCAAATATCCTTACATCTGGAGTCCCTGGGGTGACAAACGAGGCCAGGAGCGGTATTGGTTCGATATTCAGGAGGGCGTTTGCATCTTCAGCACTGGTTAACGCCCGACGAGGTCGTGGGGGAGAATTTTCTTTGTAGATTTGATGTCGCTGGCTGGCCAACCTACTGGCTTGTGTTTCAATTTGTTCAGGCTGACTGCTTGTTGCATGGTCGCCGCTGATGATTATCCACTGCTTCTTCGGGAGGATTCCCGTCCACAGAACGCCGGCATACGCACAGCCAGGATCTGTATTGGCCTCGGGATTGAGATCTTTGATCCATGATCTAAAATCGGCGGTGGGGAGCTTCGGAATAGGTTGGGGAGTGAGAGGTTTCCTACGTTTGAATGGTAGTGCTTTCATGAGCTGGAGGTTCGATCGAAGGGCGTTGTTGACGAAAACCGGCTCAAACGGAGCGTCAAAGTCGGCGTCAAGCCTCAGAGCGAAATTAGGTCTTGGGTCGAGATTGAAGACATCGCCCAGTCTGATGGAGGTGAATTCTTCATCCATATCGAAAGCATAACTGTCGGAACCGTCTCCGGTACCTGAACGGTCGTCATTACTCAGGAGTGTTGGAGGCTCGCCCAAGTTTTGGTAGCGTGACGTCAAAACTTGGAAGGTGCCAAGGTGGGTCTGCTCTGCTTACTTACTGCGTTGGGTACTGCCAGAATTGCTCCGCTTGTGTCTAGAAGATATTGAACTGAGCGAGTCCAGTTCGACCGACCGCTTTCTCTGCCGGACAGACATATTTAATCTTCTTCTCCTGATTATTACGCCTCTCTGTAATAAAACGCCGTATTCCTTCTCGACGTGCTCGTGGCCTGCAATCACACTCACCCTAGCCTAGCCAGACATTGACTGGTGGTTTCGTGGTTGATGCCAGGTTGAGTTTGGCGATGGTTGACTACCACGGTCCGGGACGCGGGCTTACCAAGACGCAGGTGGTGTAACGGCGTGGTTGAAGTTACGTATTTGATGGACGGGCTTCTGCTGGCCAGATATGTGACAGGCGATCCAGAAGCATAAAACCAGACCATAGAAAAGATCGGGTTGGCGATGCGGGAATGCTGAGAGGTCTAGAGCTCGAGAGCCCAGATGTCGACGGCCAAATTAGCAAGGTGTTACAGGGTATCTCCATATTGTCCATGTACGAGAAGTGCAAGAAGCGTATCCCCAGTACTGTAGACAGTCTCTGTACGCAACGCAGAGTAGGACTGCGACCCGATGGGTTGTAGGTTGGCCAGACTGTGTTGTCAACGCGGTACCGGTGACAGCTCCTGATTCTGTGTTCCTCGAGCGCATGGGATTTCCGAGAAATCGACATCGACATCGGCTTTGTAATGCAAGCGATTTGGTCACAGGGGTGAGACGCGAGCCGAGCCGAGCCCGGGATGACGAATGACGAGGTGGCGCCAAGTCGATGACCCCAACCGAAAAAATTCCTGACACTTTTCTGTCATGTTTATGAAGATATACTTATGTTCGACTCAAATAGATATCAGCGCCTCCAATTACTCAAAAACGTCTGAGACAGCTGGCACAAGCTGCAGCCATGCGAAGTTCTCAACCCTTGCTCGAACAATCATTCCTCTTCCTCGCCCCCGATTGAACAGAAGATAATCTCCGGCCAGTCGGAACTATCCAATTGTCAGTAACATCTTTGTTTGGCTAAGGATGCGGGTGCGCAGCCTTCGAATCAGACAGCAGCATTTGCTTCCTGCATCAGCGAGAGTTCATCATGTGATCCAACAATCGGCATCGTTGCCTACAGTAGTCTTGTGCTGCACTTCTAGAGGGACGATAAGCTATCACGATGAGTATCACCTACTTTATAAGTCCTTTCGTTCTATCTTTTATCTGGTACTACTCTCTCGATCATCTTCTGCGAAGTTCGTTGTCACATAAGTCCATTTTCCTAGTCGGTAATACAGCTCTCCCTTTGTTCACAGCCACCTACGAAGTGCTCGAGCCGACTACATTCAAGTCCGTTTCTAGCTACATCTGGTTCTCTACTCTATATTTTCTGGGAGTGCTTCTCGCAGCTCAGCGTCTCAAGTCATCGACCGTTGAAGGTTACGTCGATCACACGTTAGTCATTGTCCGACAGCACTATCAAATGTCCATTAATCCATCATCAATAAGGGTACATCCCTTTCGTCGGCGCTTGGACAACTAAACCCGGTAGCATCCAACCAAAGGTCTGCCCCTGTTGAGGAACCAACACCAATACCTCCGCCTACCCCAATTCACGAACTCTCCATCCCCGTCAACCCACAAGGCGAGTGCCCGTTATTCACCGCCATCCCTCCCGAGGTCCGTGATGACATCTTCAAATACGCTCTTGCCGAAACCTTCAAAACAGATCCCTCATCCAAACATCCAGAATCCGTCTCTCGTCCCGGTTGCACCTCAAAACGCATCATCCACACCTCCCTCCTCCAAACATGTCGCCGCATCTATCTCGAAACTTTCACTCTTCCCATCAAAAACAAAGAGCACGTATTCTGGCATGCTCCCGACCGCGGTCCCCACGGCCACCGCTTTCCGAACCTGTATTCCTTTGAACACGAAATATGGTATTTTGGTCTCATGACTTCATGGCAGCTCAAGTTGGTGAAAGAGGTTCACCTCTTCACTCAAATGTATTGGCTCGAAGGCCAATTCCTCGTTTTTTGTAACCAACCTTATCTCAGCCAAGTCGAAAAACTCAAACTCACCATAAGAAGAGGGGATTGGTGGTGGAATGAAAGAAATGCGCCTTTGTATATCCATCCCAAGCGCACGATTCGGTCAGGGGGCGAAATGCTCGTTACCATCAATCGGGAGGAAAACCCCAATACCCAAGAGCACTTTCTTGATAACGCGTGTGGTTCAGCATTCAAGCAACTCCCCTCTCTCAAAGAGCTAAAAATCGAGTTCGAAACCTCAGATGACAAGAAAGGGGAGTTGGAAATTGTTGTGGACTGGGCGAAGACTTGGAGGTTTCCTATGGGGGGAAGAGGGGTGTTGAGTGCTGAGGGTTTGGATGTCAAGAGGACGACGTGGGAAGGGGCGATGAGTCACTGGAGTGATAGATGCCCATATTGTGGCGCCCACAATCTTGCGCCGTGTATGAATGCTAGAACGCCTGATGAGCAAGCTGAGTGTGTTGAGAGGACCGAGAGGAGAGCACAGTAATCAAGCCTTTTCTTTGTTCGCCTCTTGAATTTTGCTGTGTTGGGAGCTCCCGAGGTTTCCTATGGGGGGAAGAGGGGTGTTGAGTGCTGAGGGTTTGGATGTCAAGAGGACGACGTGGGAAGGGGCGATGAGTCACTGGAGTGATAGATGCCCATATTGTGGCGCCCACAATCTTGCGCCGTGTATGAATGCTAGAACGCCTGATGAGCAAGCTGAGTGTGTTGAGAGGACCGAGAGGAGAGCACAGTAATCAAGCCTTTTCTTTGTTCGCCTCTTGAATTTTGCTGTGTTGGGAGCTCCCCTCCTCTGCCAGAGTTGAATTCGAAATCTAATTGGCATTCATGCTTTTGTTCTCAAAGTATGTTTGCTCCATTTTAATATGTCAAGGGTTTCCCAATAGCCAAGAGCTCTTTTCAGATAGAGACAATGAAGCTTCCTTTTCGGATATTCAGATACCGGAAAATCAAAGCAAGCCTCTCAAACAATCATAAGAGTCATATTTAACTCGACATTCAAACCCAGACTCTTTTCAATATTTTCCAGTGCTCGGATTCGGATAATGAGATATGTGCTTTCCTGTATTCGCATCGGTCGAATTTGGGACATTCAGGAAAAGCTTACCAACCCAACCAGCTCAGATTCCAACACAGACATCAACTTCAAATTCTTCTACTATTATCACCGACCCTTAAATTGGGACCCTTGAGATGGTTGTCGATTCCAAACTGGGGTATTCTAACTTAATCTTCACTTTTGACCTTCGTGGCTTCTCGATTACGGACATTCACGTCCAAAGTATTTCCATGCATTCTTGGCGCACACTCTCAGCAATCGCAATCCACCTTTTCGAGCTCGAAAACTTTAGAAGGACAGACATTATCCTGTCAATAATGGCAGAATTGTCAAGCGAAGGTTCTCCAAGAACAAACAGTTCATTTCCATGACAAGCTGACATCCATCCAGTGCGATCTCGGCACGGTCCTCCATCACACCTCTTCACTCCAGTTCCCCGCATCTGAGTAGGTGAATTTATCTCAACAAGCTCAAGTTCAAACTTAATTCTCGATCTAGACTGCATTCAGAACAGGAAAGGATGATGCCTGTCTCTCTTCACCACTTCGAACTTAGCCGAACTTTATCGAAAAGAAAGTTTACGCAGCCGTGGGGATCAGGGAAGTTCTTGGTCGGTGACGGAAGGGAGCATCCAGCGAATCGCATCACTCGTATCTTCAGCATTTGGATCATTTTTATATAAGTAAGAAGATAAGAATGACATTTGTATTCTGGTATTGTTTCAATTTGTTTGTGCATTTGCCTGTCGCTAGAGCGTCTTACTCGATCTTGATAGTCACCTTCCCAAAATGCTTCTGGTCCCACTACACAACGAGTTAGCATGCGCCTTTCCCTTGAATAATTCCGAGCGTCGAGGAACGAGGCTCTTGAGACCGCATCTCAAGGAAGGAAATAGATTTACCATATACTGATACGCCTCCTTCAATTCCTCCAACCCAAATACCTTCTCATCGACGACGGGTTTGATCTTATTCCCCTCAATCGCTCTGTTCATTTCTTCGAATTGGATTCTGCTTCCAACATATATACCGCGCACGGCACAGATGCTGTTGAGACAATCTAAGAATCCAGGTTGTTGTTCATCCTTCACTCCTCCCAGAAATCCGATGATGGAGATCACGCCGTCGATTTTGATGGCTTTGAGTGACTGGGTCATGGTTTTTGGACCCCCGACCTCGATGATGTGTGATACGCCTTCGCTGTTTGGTGTGAGAGCCTTAGCCTTGTCGCCCCAGTCGGATGTCTCTCTGTAGTTGAGGACATGATCCGCTCCAAGCCCCTTCAATACCTCAGCTTTCTTGCTCGAACTCGTAGTAGCGATGACTGTCGCACCAGCAGCTTTTGCGAATTGGACAGCGAAGATTGATACTCCGCCTGTGCCTTGTGTCAAGACGACGTCGCCTGGTACGAGGGGTTTGAGGCCGTAGAGAGCATTCCAGGTCGTGACGGCGGCGCAGGAGAGGGTTGAGGCTTGGAGGTATGAAAGTGATTCGGGCATGGTGACGAGGCCGGATTCGTTGAAGGTGCCGTATTGGCGGAGGGTGCCGTTTATGACGCCGCCGACGCCTGTGGCTACGGTTTCTGTTGGAAGGGAGGTTAGCTTTGTATTTGAGTGGAGGGCGGGTCGAGGTAGAGAAACGGAAAATGTGTATCTGGCATAGTAAAGAGGAAAACTTACGTGAATCAAGGCTTCCTCCAATGTGCCCTTGGTTGAAGAGTGTAACGACCTTCGAGCCGACTTGGAATCGAGTGACTTTTGGTCCAACGGCCACGACTTCTCCAGCCCCATCACTGCCTGGGATTACTCCGTCTTTTTGTGGGAAGGGGTACATTCCTGGAAGTGTTAGTTATTGTGTTCTTGTGCTAGTAGCGGTTCGCAGAAGCTCGCAGAAAATATCTCGTGGTGGCTTTCGGCTCTCGAGGCATAGTGCTAGGGAGGCAATGGACTCATTCGTACCTGTGCAATATTCAGTCATTGCCTTTCAGTTGTATCGACTTTGAAGTTGAGAAGTACCTTTTGGAATGATCAGATCACGGTAGTTCAAAGACGCAGCATGGAACTTGACCAGGACTTCATAGTCAGAAGGCTGAGGGACAGGAGCTTCTCTGTTGAGCTTCAAGCTTTCGAAGCCATCCATCCCCTCGACGGTCCATACTTTGTTGGTCTTTGGGATTGAAGCAGACATGGTGAAATTAATTTAGAAATGAAAATTTGGAAAAAAACTTCTGGAAATCACATTTATATAGAGAATATGACAGTGGAGAGGGGAGAGAGTTTGAATTCCTTGAAATAAAAAAAACTCTAGAACAACATGGCGACAATTGGAAGTCCACTCTGTGCCAACGACAGTTATGATGTTATCATCGAAGTCATGAAGCTCCTCGCCCCATACAAGCACCCATAGATGTTCGGTCTTAGCACTCGCCTTCTGCATAGCCTTGTCTGTGGGAAGAGTTTCTGTGGGAAGATGAATACGAGTACCAAATGCGCAGATCTGACTAATTGACTCGAACAGGTAAGATCTACAACGCATCTGAAACTCAGAAGAAGGATTGATACTTTTGTCCCAGGATGAATAAATGTACCCTTTGAGGGTTTATACTTCTAGAGCTTTCCACATATAAACTCGATCAAAGCAGCACGCTTATTGGCCCAGAGCCCTTACTCTGTCCGTGCTTTAGAACCCTCAAGGGGTACATTTATTTATCCCGGGACAAAAGTAGGTACATGACCCTCTTTCGACAGCAGTTTTGGACCTTTTCACTATATTCTCGCTCAAGGTGTTGTGAATGACGTCCTCTGCGGCGAGGAACTTAGTGGGGTTCAGCAACAATTTGATTCGTCCTCTCTCTCCAACCTCGGATACAGCTCACTGCAGACAACAAAAGGCAGGGAACAACTCATCGGCAGATGGACGGCCTGCAGAAGAGGCTTTTCGGGATAGAGTGAGTGCTTGCTGATGCCTTTGACATCATCACGAGAAATATTTGCTCGCCGATGCTCGTTCACGAGTCGAATCCGCTGCTGCTGAGCACGTTCAACGACCGTGCTGTACTGCTCTTCGAGCTGGGGACTCATCGCAACTGGATTTGGCCTCTCGAGTGTTGCAACGTGCATCGGTGACCACTTGGATGCCGAGAAATGTTTCTTGTTGTTCGGAGCCAGACTTCCCCTTGCAACATGCAGGTCTGCCATGGCTGGAACACTGATTGGTACATGATACATCTTAGTATTGAGGGGCCCGGAGAGAGTTTGAGACAAAAGGAATGGTGGGACGACTTTGAATTTGGATATTAATAATTGCTAGGACTTGAGATGAGGCAAAAGAGTTGTAACTTTGAAGGCCGACATTCTGTCTGAAAGCAGCGGGAAGAAATGATGGGGCTGGTGATGCGACGATCACGTGGACGAAACCTTAATCGAAGGAAATCCTTGACCGCAAGGGTTCGCGCTCTTGCATCTCGATCCGAGTGAGATGCGCCTTGAAATGCACTCACAGATATCTCATGTGCTGATGCGTGCCGCATTGGGCTCATCTTACGACCCTCCTGTTGGGCTCTGCCTTCAGCTCTTGTCTACTCTGTTGTCGGTGTGAAGAGTAAGCACTCCTCGCGTCGAATCCCATGGTGACACAGCTGTTTCCCCCCTGGTATCGAGTTGATGGGAGGTGGGATCGAGACTGCCCGACACATCGTCTGAAGCGCTGACAAGGTCAGTCTCGACGATATGGCTCGAAAGGGAATGCTCGAGATGAAGGGCCATCGGTTTCCGTCCCATGTGTCTTGTCGAGATGAATGTCAATATTCGTTGGTCCTATGAGTCTCCTGGGCATTGCAGAACCACGCCGTGGCACGTTCTGTACTTGGTCGACACGTGAAGTTTTGATTGCGCTCGATGTTATCCTTCCGAGAATCAAGCCGATTTGTGAAGGCCGAGAACCAGCGAGAGCACTTTTGTTTCTCAACCTCCCGTTTTTATCTGGCCGAGATTAATTGACAGAGCAAACAATCTAAGACAGATTAATGCCGTTCCCCCGAGACCCTAAAGCGTGTCATAAAAGATCCGATCTGAGTTGACCGTCGCAAGTCGAGACCCAACAATCCAACGTTATATGGTCAGCAGGCAGGTGTGGTAACGGATAGGCGTTACACTTTAATCGCGGTAGGGTCTGGAGGCTCCTGCGGGATAATCGGGAGTGCCGCCGCCAGCATGCCTCTTCATGATTTGAGTTGAGTTGCACTAAACATGGAGAACGAGCAAGGCAGTTAAGGCTCACTTTCCGTCATCTATAATATCTACAAAGCTTCCGAGCATGGGACATGGGGATCTGCTTGTGTCAGGGGACGGTTGATCACGCTCCTTGACCGGCGATTCGACGAATATCGTAAATAACATGCAGCATTAGATTCCAGGTACGCTTGTATCAGATTGATCTCTACACAAAGTCACATTATGATCAGGATATCATAAGATAGCCATAATATGGTTGAGGATTCGAATTCGGGTTCACGAGAGAACCATGAGGCGAGGCCGGCTTCTCAATAGCACGGGCCATAGAGTGTGGTGCCTTGGAGGAGAGACCAGGAGGACCAATAGGGCATCCGAGGTCTGCATAACAGCCCCGTCAATTTGCGGAGATCGAGACGAAATGCCTACAGCCACCAACGAACGACCCTGTCCACATGTGCCCTGCCACCTGACAAGAGACCTTAGGGTGCTGGCGATACCATGGTTCGCAGCTGGAGCCAGTCGAAGAATTTTACGGCCTCGTTTCGAGGTTTCACTGTGACGAACTTCGTTCTCGAAGACCGGAAAGCTTCGATCTGATCTCTGCGTTCCTGGAAGCAGCCTAGTCCGGCCTCCGCATTTCTGCACCTGCATATGGCAACATACGGGAGCATATGGCACTTCATCTCGGCGGCTTGGAGGCATGTTGATATCGCAGTGTGGCTGCGGAGGCATGCGGAGGCATGCGGAGCCCTCTGGAGGCTTCATATCCGGGGTAAGCTTAAACTTGCAGCGCATGCTGGGCCATGAATTGGACTTTGGTCGTGATTGCAGGAGTGCCGCTGTGTGCATTTCAATTCCTGATTCAGTGAGTACCGAGTCGGTGGCTGACGATTGTGTCCACCAAAAACCACCAAAAGTCTTCGCGAGGAGCAGAAGATCACCACATATCAATATGGGGCCGAAAATCATCGCGCAAGTGTCGCATGGGGACCACCTGCACCCTGGCCCAACCAGAATCTGGAGGTACAGTGGGGCCTTTGCACTTGCACTGGAGGGCACATGCGAGCAAGAGCAGCAAGTTGACAGGACGGCAGCGCCAAGAGAATGAGGGAACATCGGACCGTTTGACTGCTGGGGCGACCAGGAATCCCCCCTCGTTCGGCGCGCAGGACCCCTTCTCACCATGCACGACACATTCGTTGCTCCTTGCTTTCAGTCAGGCAGGCGCGCGAAGAGTCGACCAGATCAATGACGGCCTGCAGTTGCACTCGGACGTGAGGAAGCAGAGAAGGGTGACGAGAGGCTTCTTATTTATGCCTTTAATGAAATTGCGCCAAAGGGTCAGGATACGGTTTTCTGGAATAATTGTTCATCTCAGAGAGGAAGGTGATTGGCGCAATAATTGTTTTGCCATTCGCCATGAGGTGTGGAAAGCGTGGACGGCGGTCGCCTTTATTAAGGTACGAAAGGGAGAGTCTAACTCGATTGCCCCAGACGCGCGAAGTGGGGGGGGGGGAGAGATCTGGCAGGTGGCAGAGCAGGCGATGGCCTTACCTCGGCAGTCCTGGCGGGTATCGAGGGCGTGAGGCTTGGGGTCGACGGCTGCACTTGTTAGGGTTAACCTTACTTCCCTACAGCAGGACTTAGAGCCTCTCTGATCGGTTGCAGTCTACCGGTCGGCGTCGTGCTAGCGAGGAGGTGGCACCAAGAAGAGCCATGGGACTTTGTTACGCCAGTTACTAGTGAGCACGCCGCAGAGACGAACGCTGGTTGGAGCGCGAGGTGGACAGCGGGCCAACGTTGGATGTAATATCTGAGGCCCGAATGCTGGAGACGGAGCACTGCAGCAGTTCGGCCTTTCTGGTGCCATGAAATGCGTCTTCGATGGGCCAGAAAGCATGGTAGACTTTGGTAGAGTGGCCGTAGAAGCAGTTGCAGAGGCGTTCGAGTTTGTAGTGTGCCTCTCAGTCCTCGGTTTTCCTCCAGGATCCGCAGCGGCGAGGACCCCTTTTAGCGAATGAGGTCCGACTTCTTCAGCGTCTCCCCCCGTTCCCCAGCTCGCTTACGGCCACACGAGCACGCGCTGCAGACAACTGCCTCATAGCGCATAGCTCAGTCCCGCTCTCTCCAGACTGGCTTGACACTGACAGGTCAACAGGTCATCGAGGTTTTTGCGCTCATACGGTCTGTATGGTCCTCTCTCGACTGCTGGGTTACGATTCCTCTCTGATCGGCTGCCTGGTGCATTGCCATGAACGCATACGTTGCTCATCCTCTCTCTTTCTCTCTGCTTTCTCTCCGCCTTCTTTTGTGGCCGTTACTGTCATCGGCTCATCGTCGTGATCGTGCATGCCCGTCGCCAGTGCACCCAATGGCCGTGGCATCGTGCAGCAGCATCGCCGAACAAGCTGCCCTCGCAGCAGATGGTGCACTTTCCGCCCCTGCAAGTGCCCGCCGTTGACAGAATCCGGAAAAAGTGCAGCCGAGTCGAAGTCTCCTTCACCATTTCTCGGAGGCAAGCCGCCGTGATGCCTGGTCTTTCCCAAAGCTTTACTTCCCATACTTCCCACTTTCTTCCCAGACTGCCCCCCGTCCAGCTCCCCAGTTTCTGCTCCCCCGGCCCTTTCCCACTCTCAACTCAACTCCCCCGTCGTCTTCGGCCCCAAGTTATCAACTTGCCAGCAATATCACCTCCGTCCAATTGCTGACTACTGTCCGCTCGCAGGGAAGGCACTGCACCTTGACCAGGCACTTGCACTTGCCTCGAACAGTCACTAATTCAGCACCCTGGTCTCTCCACAGTCCAGAGCAATAAACTCCAGATCGTGCCCTCTATCCTCTTTTTCTCTCATGCAAACCCCGCCATATAATATAATTGATTGCCCTGTCACCTGGTGGCGCTGACCACTATTCGACTCTTGTTTCCCTCTTCACAGAGTGCCTCATACAGAGGTCCCTGCTGATGATCAAGAAGACCAGCACATCCCGGACCGCATTAAGCAGATATAGATAGATGCTCCGGCCTACATCTTCTTGAGGACGCTCGCTGTCAGGACATTTTCACCTTTCTTCTCCACCATACTTTTACAACCATCGCATCGAAGCCTTGTTGATCCTTCTGCAAAGAAGTCGTCACCTGCAAGACCTTCATGATGCTTTCGAATCCACTTCACCGATTTTCGGCATACAATGCCTTGCCTTCCAGCAATACCTACTCCGGTGGGCATTTGCCCTCCAATCACATGCATTCGGGTCTGCATACACTTGCCGACGGATCGCAATACGCCCTCCAGCAACTTCAACAACACGTCGATGTCCACCAAAATGGACAAGTCCACCGAATGCAGAACCAGAAACATCGCCAACATCCATATGGTCCTGGCCCAAATGGGCGATCCGCAAGCAATGGTTCCTCGGGACCAATTCGCCGAAGAATCAGCAGAGCCTGCGATCAGTGCAATCAGCTGAGAACAAAATGTGATGGCCAGAGCCCCTGCGCCCATTGCGTTGGTAAGTCTCCAGTCCTATTTTCTGGATTTTGCTCATTATACATAGAATTCGGTTTGGGTTGCGAATATATTCGGGAGCGAAAGAAGCGAGGAAAAGCCTCCCGCAAAGATCTTGCACAACAAGCTGCAGCCGCAGCTGCCAATGGCCAAAAATCACCAACTGGTCAGTCTTCAGATGAGAGGACGTCCCCTACCGAGTCACGGAACGAAAATGCATCCACCACTTCTCTCCCAAACGAGAGCAGTGAGTTTCGTCGCCCACAGGCCTCCAGGTCTCTAAGTCTCAACACCACTGGTCTCGACAAGAACTCTGCTCGCGATGCTATGAAGGGAAGGCTACGAGCTGGTAGCCTCGAGAGCTTGACGGAGCTCCCCAACGGACATCAGCCTCACAATGGGATGGTTAGTCGCGCGGAAGCGGATCAAATCGAAAGCCCCGCGTCCCTGAATCTCAACGGCTATTCTAGTATGCATGGCTACCGACCCGCGATGAATCCCCACATGATGAATGGCAATGGTGGCCATCCCAACTTCACTGCCGGCCAGGGGTCTTTACCCGCATACGGCGATCTTCCATACGGTATTCAAGCGTCCAGTCCCACGGGACATTACCCGGGGAATACTCCGGGCCCCTTTCGTTTAGGCGATAGCCCTCTTCCAGGTTTCCCCATGGGATCTGATGCTGCATCGCCGGGAGGATGGATGTCATTGCCCTCACCCTCAAACCAGTATCAGCAACACGTTACGAACCAGAACTACAACACCACGCTCCGCTATCCCGTACTGCAGCCCCTCATCCCACACCTTGGCAACATCATCCCTTTATCCCTGGCTTGTGACTTGCTTGACTTGTACTTTGCAAGCTCGTCGTCGGTAAGCACGCTCCCATATTGATGATTACCTCTTTGGCTATGGATATCGGCACAATTTATTGTGTTTTCCCTTTGTGGATGTCCATAGCAAGCACCTAAGGCCAAGGACTTCAATGCTGACCATGATCAGGCATTGATGCATCCGATGTCACCGTATATTCTCGGCTACGTCTTCAGGAAGCAATCTATCCTGCACCCCACAAAGCCAAGACAATGCACCCCAGCTTTGCTTGCCAGCATGCTTTGGGTTGTTGCTCAGACAAGTGATGCAGCTTTCTTGACAGCACCTCCGTCATCACGTGGACGTATCTGTCAGAAGCTACTCGAGCTCACTGTTGGTCTGCTCAAGCCTCTCATCCATGGACCTTCCGCCGGCGAGTCATCACCCAACTTCTCAAACACCGTCATCAATGGTGTAGCCTTGGGTGGCCTCGGTGTTGCCATGAATGGCTCTGTCAACCCAGACGGACTGAATGGAGAGACTGGTGCCTTCGGTGCTGCTGGTACACTGGATGATGTTGTGACCTATATCCACCTGGCCACTGTTGTCTCGGCGAGCGAGTACAAGGGTGCAAGTCTTCGATGGTGGAATGCAGCCTGGTCATTGGCGAGAGAGCTGAAGCTTGGAAGAGAGTTGCCTGCATCCATGTCAGCGCAACCAAGCGAGGCTGTCAACGACCCAGATGCGGAAGGAGAAGCTGATGAGGACCTGCCCACACCAGGGACCATCACGGAAGAGGAACGGGAGGAACGCCGAAGGATTTGGTGGCTGGTGTATACCGTCGATCGCCACTTAGCCCTTTGTTATAACAGACCTCTCTTCCTGTTAGACATTGAGTGCGACGGTCTTCTCCAGCCAATGGACGATACACTATGGCAGGCTGGAGAATACTACACCGGTGATTCCAATATTCATATTACTTCCCCGAGTGGTACACCACGGATTAGAAGAAGAGGACCTAATTTTGAGTGTACCGGTCATAGCATATTCGGATATTTCCTACCCCTCATGACGATCCTTGGCGAGATCGTAGACCTTTACCACGCCAAGAACCACCCTCGATTCGGCGTCGGCTTCAGATCTGCCCAGGAATGGGACGACCACGCCAGCGAAATCGCCCGCCAACTTGACGCGTACGGACAAAGCCTCAAAGATTTCGAGACCCGCAATCTCAGTCCCCATCCCGAAGACCAAACGGAGAAAACTAACATGGAAGGAATAACGTCAACTCAAACCGAGTCTGCTGAGCAAATGCACAACATCGGGACTCCTTCAGTACACTCTGTCCACACAGCCTCCTCAGCTCACGTCTCAGAAGCCGATATACAGACACGAATCGTGGTTGCATATGGCACTCACGTAATGCACGTTCTGCACATCTTACTCACAGGAAAATGGGATCCTATCTCCCTCCTCGACGACAACGATCTCTGGATTTCCTCTCAAAGCTTCATCAATGCTACAGGTCACGCCGTCAGTGCTGCAGAAGCCATCAGCAACATTCTCGAGTACGATCCTGGGCTCGAATTCATGCCTTTCTTCTTCGGCGTGTATCTGCTTCAAGGGAGCTTCTTGCTTCTGTTGATAGCTGATAAACTCCAAGTCGAAGCATCACCCAGCGTCGTCAAAGCCTGCGAAACCATAGTCCGAGCACACGAAGCTTGCGTCGTAACACTCAACACCGAGTATCAACGCAATTTCCGCAAAGTAATGCGATCCGCACTCGCACAAGTGCGTGGTCGTGTACCAGAGGACTTTGGCGAGCAGCAGTTAAGGAGGAGAGAGGTACTTGCATTGTATCGGTGGACGGGTGATGGAACTGGACTTGCTCTATAATGTCTTCTCGATTTCGCTTTTCGATATACAATCTTAATCTTTGGCGTACATTCGTGATTGGATCTGGGGTCGGGGCCGAGTTATTGGGTAATGGTTCTCGGAGTGGATGAGGGATATGAATTTGATGTCTGACGATGACTATACGAGGAACATGAGACGGGAACTCGGAGGATGGACGGAATCATTTCTGGGGTGTTTTGGGGAACGAAAGAAAATAGGTGTTTTGATTTCTTGTTTCTTGGAGTTCTGAGGGATTTGAGTCTGGTTTTCGAGTTTTATATAGCTTCTGTACGATGATGGTATGTGGAAAGGTTGTTGGTGAGCCATGGCTTGGAGTTATATTTATTTTCTGGAAAAAGAAATAAATATATTGTCTGTTCATATTTCATCGATTTCCAGTGTCCTCTTATGCATGAGAATGTTGACTTTACTTCACATGCTCACCTTACCCGGCGGTGTGGCATCCCTTCGAAGATCGTGAGGCTTAATGGAGACATTGAGCTACGGTTTTCATCGCAGCGTTCGAGGTAAGTCTGAACACTAAAGTACTAGAACGTATGAGGACATTCAGGACGTTCTGACTCACTAAGGCAAGACTCCCCACCTTACTTTGGTGATGCTCATCCAGCCCAACTGAACGAGACTTCAAATGCCTAAATTGTCGCAATCGTTGGACTTGTGCTGAGAGAATCCAATTCCATTATCATTACACGTGATATCTGCCTCTTACAATTCATAAACTCCGTACAGACATCAAAATCGAAGAAGCTCCTGAAGTCTCGTCAAACTTTAAGCTCGGCCGTTCTGCACTCCCTTCTTCCTACCCTCAAAGTACTGTCTCAAATCCCTCGAATAATCACCAAACCGATCCACGAGTTGACTTCCGACTATCATCTTTATCATCGGTCCAAGAATCCCACCAAAAGCTGCAAATTATCAAGTCAGCATACCTGAAATCCCAGACCATATTGGGACATCGTGGGACCCGGAGAAAAGAAGAAGAAAAATCACTCACTCTCCCAGCAAACATAATCGGTCTTGATCCCTCCACCTTCACCGTCAACCTCAACCATCTCCATCACCCTCTCAGACCTCAACTGCCAATGACTCCACCCTGTTCCCTTCCAAGCAATCCGATACCCCCTCTTCCCCTCCTCCTCAATCCTCTCCAACCTCGTGATACACAACCCTTGGGTCCTACTCCTCTTCCTCCCTTCAACCAACCCATCCCCATCCATAAAAACATCAATAGTAGCCTCAGTCCCTAGATCCAGCCAGCCCTCCTTCCCAGTCGGGACATTCACATCTGTGCATTCCTGATCTTTGAAAGTTTTGGTGATAACGCAAGAAGGACAGAAAGTGTTCCATGATGACCATGTGTTAGTGTCCCGAATCAAGGAGAGCACTTCGGCTGGTGCGGCGGAGATGATGGTTTTGCTGATGACGGTGAAATGACCTCCTGCACCGTGGGTGGGGACTGGTATTGGAGGGACGACGAGAGAGGAGGTTATGGGCGTGACGACGGATGTGTGTGGTTCGGTGGTGGGAGGGTAGGGTGGTGATAATGGGTTCATTCTGAGAAGAGGTTGATGACGTGCTTGATGTTAAGTGTACAGAAGTATCAGGGACAACGATTCCGAATGAGAAGTATCGAAATATAAAGTAAAAGTTCTTGGCTGATCGACAATGTGATTGATAAACGAGTGATGTGAAATGAGAAACGTCTGACAAGTGACGAGACGAGGAGAAAGCGTTTCAGTAGTTCATCCGAACCTCGAAAGGGAGATCGACGGTGGCTTGCCGTCTCTTTTGTAGCTCAAGGAAAAGAAAGTTTTTGCAACTGACGGTCTCTTTTGAAGCTTATGGACATTACACATGCAGATTTTTGTCAGTTTGGGATAAATTGAGAACCATTGTCAATGGCTTTAAAACAAATTTCCGAGTGGGTCGACGTCGAGTGGTTCTCAAGAGGCTCGAGAGCGCCGAAAGGAGAACACCACCACTGTTCACACCACCTTTTCAGAATGATGAACACACAAGTACTTTTCATGTCTTTTCAGCTTGACTCGGCTATTGAAAGTTCAATTGATTCTCAAAAAGGAAATTCAATGAATCAGCAATGATCACGTGAAACTCTATAGCCTTGGATCTATGGCAGCCGCGATAAATTTAATTGATTTCGCGAGTTCCTTATTTTGAAGCTGCATAACCGCAGGCAGTCCATCACTACCACAACACCGCCAACATGCCCGTCGTCAAAGGAGGAGTCTGGACTAATATCGAGGACGAGATTTTAAAGGCCTCTGTCTCGAAATATGGTCTGAATCAATGGGCTCGAGTGTCTTCGTTGCTTGCGCGCAAAACACCAAAGCAATGCAAATCAAGATGGAGCGAATGGCTCGACCCCGGAATCCGCAAGATCGAATGGAGCAAGGAGGAGGACGAGAAGTTGCTGCATCTTGCGAAGTTGATGCCGACGCAATGGCGGACGATCGCACCTCTTGTTGGGCGGACTGCGACTCAGTGTCTGGAACGGTATCAGAAGTTGCTGGATGAGGCAGAGCAGAAGGAAGCCGGGGAGTTGGGTCTTGGTGGTCCGGATGGGGGAGAAAACAAGGCTCCTTCTGCGGATGATGTGCGAAGATTACGACCTGGCGAGGTGGACCCTGATCCGGAATCGAAACCTGCGAGACCAGATACGATCGACCTCGATGAAGACGAGAAGGAGATGTTGAGTGAAGCCAGAGCTCGTCTTGCCAATACACAGGGAAAGAAAGCCAAGAGGAAAGCTCGCGAGAGGCAGCTTGAGGAATCGAGACGACTGGCTGTTCTGCAGAAGCGTCGTGAACTCAAGAATGCGGGCATCAACATCAAAGTCGTCAACAGGAAGAAGGGCCAGATGGATTATAACGCCGATATTCCATTTGAGAAAGCTCCGGCACCTGGATTCTACGAGACTGTAGAGGAGGCTGTTACGAATGAGAAGGAAAGAGAAGCCTTCGACCCTCGAAAGCAGCAGCTTGCCAACAAAAGAAAGGGCGACCAGGATGAAGACCCAGATAGGAAGCGTCGAAAGGGAGAGAAGGAGGCGCCATCTGCTTCTTATCAAGCCGCCATGAAAGCAGGGCAGATGCAGAAGATTCGAGAGGCAGAACAAAGCAGTAAGAGAAAATCTTTGGTCTTACCAGCACCACAAGTTGGCGAGGGAGAATTGGAGGAGATTGTGAAAATGGGCATGATTGGCGAGAGGGCAAACATGATGGCTAGATCTAGCGAAAATGATGCTACAAGAGGTTTGGTCAACACATATTCAACTATCAACAGTGGAGCTCCCATTAGGACGCCTCGAGCTCCAGCCCAGGAGGACCATATTGCGAACGAAATTCGGAATATCAGGGCTCTTACTGAGACTCAGTCATCCCTTCTCGGTGGCGAGAACACTCCACTCTACGAAGGCGCCGGCAGCACTGGATTTGATGGAGTTACACCTCGAAGACAGCAACTGGAGACTCCGAACCCTATGGCAACTCCTTTCCGACAAGCGAATGGAATCGGTCAGACTCCCATGGGGCCTCCAGGTGCGACACCAATGAGAACTCCGCGTGATACATTTGCTCTAAATGCCGATGACGGAGAAATGTCCTTGATCGGTGGAACCCCTCGAGACATTAAATTACAACAAATGTCAATGAAGCACAAGCTGAAGCAAGGTCTTGCGTCCTTGCCAAAGCCAAAGGATACAGAATGGGAACTGGAATTACCCGAGGAACAACAAGAAGCTATGAGCACGGTAGAAATCTCGGAAGAAGATGCCGAGCTTCGAGATCGTCGAAATAGGGAGATTCGAGAAGCTCAAGAAAAAGCAGATTTCTTGCGACGGACGCAGGTGATGCAAAGAGGTCTACCTCGAACCAAAACTGTTAACGTCGATACTCTTTTCAAAGCTGCCTCTGCCATTTCAGACCTAGATGAAGCTGCTATTGCTCGAGAAGCTGCATTGTTGGAAGCCAATGATGCCCTGAGATATCCTATTCCTGGTGTCAAGGTGAAAGGTACTTTGAAGCCCCTTGACACCCTCGATGATGACGCTCTGGCACGAGCAAGATTAGAAATTGATCGAGAGATTCCTGAGCATATTGCCAAGCAAACGCCTGAATTCTACCAGAAGGCTTGGAGCGAATCTCAAAGCTCCTCCTTGTTACCTGGTCTCAGCGGCTATGGAGATGAAGTCGATGAACACCAACTTCTTGTCGAAACCTTCGACGTAAGTTTACCTGATATTCCTAACCCTAGGTGCTATCATGCTAACCACTTCGCAGAAACTTCAAGACTCCATCGTCTCCGCCGCCGAAAAAGGCAACAAAATGGAGAAGAAGCTAGCTCTCCACCTCGGCGGCTACCAAACCCGCGCCAAGATGCTCCGACAAAAGATATCCGAAGCACACGAAGCTCTTGGCAAAGCTACTATCTCTCTTGATTCCTTTAGAACATTGCAGATCTCAGAAGAGGCTGCTATTTCAAGGCGTCTGGAGTCCTTGAGAACGGAGGTTGGATTTGTGAGCAAGAGGGAAAGAGAGGCGCAGGAGTTGTATAGGGCGAGGAAGGAGGAGTTGATGGGTTTGAGTGGAGGTACGAATGGTTATTATTGAGGGAATCAAAAATGGAAATAGCATAGCATAGTTGTATAACAATGATATTGGGGGCATCGGAGTGCCTTTCGAGAGTCGATTTGTTTCTTCAATATCCTACGTGAGATCCACCTCGAGAGCATTCAAAATCACAGCATAATTTTACTGTTACCCTACCTACCCTACGTCACCGCTTGGCAGTATATAAATTAGCTTCGAGGAAGAGCAGACAGAAGTATTCGAGAGGTCATTGCTCCATTTCAGACCATGCTGTTCTATGCCCATCCGCTTGAAGAGTTTTGTTATGAGCTTCTTGAGAGTCTCCATGCCAAATCATCCAGCATATTGCTTGCCAGAATCAAACCAGATCCGCTCTCTATGCAGCACCAACGCCAATGCTCCAATATGCAATTACCATCCCATGTGTCCGTCATTATGCATTTCCAAATCTCAAGGTATTCGTTGGTTTTCAGATCCAAATTTTCGCCACTATTATCAAGTATGCCAAAACCTGGAAAGTAAAGCCGGCGAGTATTACGCATCATGAGTGGCGTTTTGTACTGTGCCAGCCAAAATGCCTGCTCCGATGATTCCACCATCGTGACAAGGCTGGAGGACCACTCTCGGTACTCCGTCCTCATCACCGAATTCTGCAGTCATGATTTCATCAAGGAAGTCTTGGCAGTCTTCAAGGTAGTCCTGGAAATGTACGATACAGCCACCTGTATAGCCAACCAACAACTCATCCACATCCGGTGTCTTGAATTCAGAAGAGCCATTGCCATTTGCGACTTCGCCTAGCGGGGAAGAGAGGTGTATTTCGTCTGCACAACTGAGGAGTCCGATAATGGCTGCGGCTGCGAGGCCTGATGCACGAATCTCGACTGCCTTGGCGATGGCGTAGACGATTGCTGCTGTTTCCTCTGTCCAGCCCCAAGATAGTCCTGGAGGTGGAAGCTCAGCCTGTAATTGCTTGACCATTGAGGGTTCGTTCTTCTTCTTTGCTAGGTGTGGACCAAGGTTACCGAGGAAGGAGGTGGTGAGACCATGTCGTTGAGTGAGGGCTGGTGGAAGATGTGAAGTGGGTATTTGAAGGTGAGTGGTGAAGTAATCGAGGATGATGATTCGGCCTAGTTCTCCAAGATATCGACCTGCTGTCATGAACTCGAATGGTTGGAAGCCTGGAATTTCACACTCTCCGCTTAAGATATCATCCCAGCTAGTGATCAGACCCAGCTCATGCAGAGGTCCAGCCGCACCCTTGATAGTCCATTCCGTATTGACTGCAATCTTCAGATCCTTGCCTTCCTCAGAACCATCTAAAACTTTGACTTTTGTCGGTCTCTTGCTCGAATGTAGCTTATGGAGTGCCATAGGAATTGTAGCATTACAGCCAGTACCCACAATGAGCCCCATAGCTGGTCGATGCCGAGGATTGCCTCCATATTGGTAGGTGAAGGAGATAAGAGTCGAGACAGTGTCGTTTGCTATTGCTGTCATTTCGATATCTGGTAGCTTCGGGCTCCGAGCACTTTCGTAACCGAGCCAGAGTTGCTTGCCTAGATCGAGCTTCGAGGTAATGGCAAAGCCCTTGCCCATCGCCATCAAGGTAGCATCTGATAACGTATGTTGGCTACAGAACTATTAGTAGAAGCTTTCCAGGGAGGATTGGAAACGAACACCATAGGAAAGGAGAATGTAACTCCAAGAGGAATAGTCCCCTGCATCTCTCCTCGCCACTTCTTGCATCCATCTCGTACCACCTCAGCTATGCATTTTCCAATCCACTCGAAAAGGTCCTCGGCTTTGTCTTGCTTCAGTTGCTCTCCAATTGGCCAGGACTTTTCCAAATGTCTAACGACACGTGACCCATCCTCAACACTGAGTCCTGTAACCAGAGAGCCATTCTTTGCTCGCTCTGGCTTGTTGCCCAACAGCTCAATGAAGCCGACTCTGAGATTCGTACCACCACTGTGAAAAGTTAGAACGTCTTTCTAAAATGGGGGGATCTGAGGTTACATGTCAATCGCCAAGTACCTATCATTTCGTCAGCAAGATGCACGCGACCGTTTGTAGAAGACACCGAAGGGGAAGTTTGAAAGTCCAAGTGAAGCCAGAACAGTGACACATGGTACATAAAGCATAAACGTGTCGACTCACCTTCCCTTCGCCTCCCCTGAAGACCGCAGAACACTATCCGAAATCGGCGTAGGCAAGAATTGGTCCTGTGCCTGTGCCGCCAGGAACGTGTACGTAGAGGAAAACTTCTTTGCCAAACTATGTAGCGTAGGAACATCAACTCGCAACTTGGCGAGGAAGTCGTCCAAAGTCTCCCTCATTGTAGCCATTGAAAGTATCCAACATGGGAGATGCAATCAAGGGAGCGGCAGAGCCGATTAAGGTACGAAGCTCAGCCTGGTCGAATCGGCACTAAGCCACAAGGCTTTGGACGTGAACCGAGTGAATGATGAGGGGTAACTTTAGCCGAACGGGGTCCGCCAACCTTGCGATGTCTTGCATTTGGGTTCGTCATTTGTCAACATCATTTGGACATCGAGCTCCTCTCTCCTCACAACCTCATCCCACCTATGGATCCATCATTATGAAGCCCAATATGTTGCCTACCGTCGCCAGCGATCTTAAGCACCCGATTATGGACAACGAGAAGAACGAAGCGATGTTGATTCGATCACCAAACCGCAGAAATCGGCCTTTAGCTATTGCTTTTGGTGTTGTCGCCTTGAGTTATTTCGCATGGTCGACAGTCTTCAGCGGCTACGCTTTCCATATGCCATGCCAGAACCAAAAAGACCAAGGAACCACCCTTTTCCCTCCAGTACAGGTTCTGAGCGAACCAGCTCTTGTGCCATTAGAAGCCCATATAATGAGCAAATGCCCCGATGCGAAGGTTGGTTTCACATGCCAGTACCTGCAAACCAGAATCTAACTTCTAGACTAGGACTGCTTAAAGATGCTGGTGTTGCCAACAATGCAACGAGTAATCGATAAAGTCAACTTTACCCTCTCATATATTGGTACACCAACAGATAACGATGGAGTCGACTGCATGCATGGTCCTGAGGAGTGTTTGGGTAACATCATAGAGCTTTGTGCATCGCAATTATATCCAGACCCCAAGGTGAGATCCGCCTCTCTCTTCTATCTGTATGGCAGGTCATTTGCTAATCTGCCAGCAGATATACCTCGGTTTCACAATGTGTATGACGCGAGACTACCACGATATTCCATCCAAAAGCTTAGTGGAAGACTGCGCCCTTGAACATGGCATCGATTTCGACAAACTGAATGAATGCTCAATAGCAGATAATGGTGGCCTAGGCATGGGCTTGTTGCGAGACAGCATACGAAGAACGAAAGATGCCGGCGTAACAAAGTCCTGCACCGTTCGACTGAACGAAAATATATACTGCGTTCGAGATGGAGGAGAATGGAAGGATTGTCCCAATGGGGCAGGAGTCAATGATCTTGTCATTGCGGTGGAGAAGCTATACCGATCCTCTTCTTCAGAGGCTCAAAAATCTCCGTCCATAGCTCACTAGCTTCTCCCACGGTATAATGTAACTCGACTTTCTCCATACCCGCATCCTTATCTCCCTCCATCGTCTCTAACTGCTCCATGATACTCTCCAAACCAAACGCCTTGCCCGTTGCCTGCGTAGCGCCAGATTCCAACGCCACATGAACGATGTGGATATGGAAGTGGTAATACGTCGGCTGGTAATGCACGTACAGCTTCAACTGATCCTCCTCCAACTCCGGATATGTCTTGACCGTAGCTTGCACAAACTTCTCCCTCATATGCCGTAACCACGGTAGATGCTTCTTTCTCAGATCCCTCAAGCTCCAGATATCCCTTCTCTCCACCAACCCAAGCAAATGCAACCCCTCCATCGTCTTCCTATCCCAATTCAAGTCAGGCAGTAACAGGAAGCCTTCATCTCCATCTCTACCTTGGGGCGTCCTAACAATTACATCCTCAACCTCCGTCTTCCCATCAATAATATTCCACACCCAATTCAACCGTCCCTGTTCCCTCTTTGCTAACATGTAAGGCTTAACCTTCTCTCTATAAATCTCCGGCGTCTCAACAACCATTCGTACGCCCTGTTTATTGTACTTCTTAACATGCTGTTCCGTACACGGGTATATGAGATTGATCTTCAGGTCCGCGACATCTTCTGGCCTTTTTGTTGTGGGGGTGTGGGGAGAGCTGTTCGCGAGGTACCAGAAGTAGATATCGTTTGCGCCGAGATTCTTCAGCGTCGAGAGGGAAGCTGGGAGGGAAGAGAGGTAGGATTGGGAGGTTGGGAAGGGAGCTCTTTCGAGGATTAGGATCGCAGGTAAAGAGTTAATGCTACCGTAGAGGACGCTACGACGGCCCGCTTGATCTGGTGGTTCTTGTTAGAGGACGGTGGAGGGGCAGTGGAGTGGAGGAGGGGCGTATCTACCTTGATTTAGGACGCGAGTGAGCTTGAATGCTGGGACAAGAGACTCCGGGTCTGCTGTCGAGTCCTCCATCTTGAACGCCTTTTAATTTGGAGGTGTTGATGTCTGTCGTTGGTTTTGTTAGAATGTATATTTTGATGTCCGTTTGAGAGCCTAGACTTTTAACGAGTAAGGTTACTCGTTTTGTGGGGGTGTCTGCAGGAGTTAACCTTACCCCTGAATTTAGGGGCATCACCTCGTCACAACTCCTTTTCATGACATCCATCTCAACTCGCGAGTGTATTTCAAACTACAGAGAAACCGACGTAGCGACTCTGCGAATACCCCTCTATAGCTCTCATTCAAAGTCTCGAATTCTCCTACCAGTCTGAGTACTTTCCAAATCCTGACAATGTCCCAGAAGCACGCTTCATAAAATTGAGACCTCAAGCAGAATCTCTGGTGAGAAGGATACTTGTGGGGGGGGAGGGTTTCTCTTTTCTCAATTAACAGCTTCATCACCGACTATATACAAATGGCTCGTTCTCCTTCACCGTCATTTCCAATTTTGCTTTGTCATCTCCATCACGTTCACCACGTCCACTTTGATGGCACAAACCCATGTTGTTGTGGTAGCAGGAGCAGTGTTCGTGATCGTGGCAAGGAAGCTGACAGCTGGCCCCAAACCACCAATATTCGACGTCAGTAGTTGGCAGCCTCCACATTGTACGGACACAGTACTCGTTACTATCAAGGGATGGACTGTTTTCGTGGGCCCAAGTACCATAGGGTCACTTCTGAAAACTGTCTTCGTGCAAGGTGTTGAAGCAGCCCCTCCCCTTTTTGCTAATAATACAGCGTCTCCAGTGACATAGTGAGTGACCGTATTCGTGAAGCAACCTTTCTGGCATGTTGGACAAGGTCCCTGAACGGCCACTGTTGGAGTTGTTGGACAACATTCGTCTCTAGGAGGCAAGGTGACCATCTGTATTGATGCCAAGATACACTCTGCACGTACACCACACGTGGAGAGGTCAGGACAGCCTGCCATCACTATCAGCAAGGGCAAACCCATATGAAATGAGTCCCACTTACCAGTTCCGTGGTGTTTTGTCGTTATTGAATGGGTGTAACACGAGTGTGCGATCGTCACAATACTCTCGATTGTGATAGTGGTGACATGAGCAACTGTGGCAATCGTTGATCCGCAGGTCGAAGCACTTCTTGCAACTAGGTCTGGTAAGCCCGTGACAATTTGCCTGTTCACAACGTCGTCAGTCCAAGTCCAGACGACGGAAGGAAGAGCTGAAGCATCACTCACGCAGCAAGGAGAACCAACGCAACTGGATATCTGGTTGCTGACATCATCTTGCGATTTGTGTTTGTCGATATTGAATCGCGTTTGAGGTTAAGTGAGGTATATATGATCTCAGATACTCTCTGTGTCGCACTAGGCATGCGGAGCTGTCTACTTCTTATACCCCTCTCTCCGTACTCGAAAGGTCCCTCGTTCCGTGCCACCATAGTATCTCACCGCGATGTGACCGTGTGAGTGTTCAGATAGCTGGCATCGCGTGGGAATGGTCTAGGGCAAGCAAGTCAGACTGTCCCAATATGAGAATCCCCTGAACGGCCAAACACATGGCATCCTGGAAGACATGAATGCCTTAGAACCTTCAGATGATCGAGAACCTTGATCAGACGAGGGGCTGTTCCCTATTGGATATGGTCGTATTTCTTGCGCACGAGGTATGAATTGTGGCTTCACATTTTTAGAAACTCGAATAGAGTGCATGCGTGAAGAAAGAGTTTTTATATGAATTATTGTTTTGCCTGTTGAGGAGTTGTGGGGTAATACGAATCGCCCGTGACTGCAAACCAGGGGCCTTTGCTTCTAATTTACATCTCGACCAAATTGGTCAATTCTATCGCGCTCAAGAGCACGGAGTTTCCAACGCCCGTAAATGCCAATACCGTCGCTATGCTACATGTCTATCAAAACACTCAAACTCCCTTTCCCGTGCTTCCGTCCGCAAACAACGCAGCCAAAACACCAAGTAGTGGTGCTACATGAAACGCTCTGAATCAAGAAAAGAAGTAGTCGCTATCCTTCAATCGGGAGACATCAAACTCGCCCTAGAGTTGTTAGTATACATGCTTGGTGTGGAAAGGTGATTTGCTTACTTTCTTGGGAACTGGAGGAAATGTGAGAGGAAGCCAAATCGGGGTGTAACTTGTGTAAGATCTCTTCTCTGTCGACATTGCCCGCTCGAAAGCAGATTTACCTTCTGGAGCTTCTGTTTCCATAGCTTCGTTCGAGGCCACCTCCTCAGCTTCCTGATCAGCCACCTCCTCATCGTCAACAGCACGTGACTCGTTCTCAGAATCCTCATCAACAGTGGACCGAGCCGTAGATGACACGTCTCCAAGGCCAGCAAGCTCAATGCCAGCATCAAGGCTATCCGCACCTGAAGCATCAATCTCCTCCAAGATACTGGCAGCCGTTATCATCGCTTTGCCTTTCTCGACATCATTGGGATCTTCTGAGCGTAGTAGTTGCTGACGGTCATACTCCAATCTCAGCTCATCAACATAGGTACCGCGGGGAGAAGGGCCTCGGCTAGCATTTCCCTGCTTACGCTCAGCAACCCTAGATGCACGCCATTTGATGATCTTTTTGTATGCTGGAGAGGATGCGGGAATCTTGCGGAGATACAGGCCATCACTGTATCGAACAGCAAACTCGGCACCCAGACGTCCGATTACATCGTCACTATGGATTTGGATGAAGGAGTCCCTCAGCACCTTGTTCATCGTCTCCACATCCGAGGCGTGAGTCCAGAAAGAATCGTGAACTGCAGCGAATGAAAGCCCGAGCTCATCACATCGCAGAGCAGAAAGAATCATGTGTGTGGCATCGAGCGAGTGGATGAAATTCGGTGGAAAGCCCTGCAGTTGTTTTCGCTTGCTGACAGGATCGGATCGATGGGGCTCTGACAAATTGAGCCTCTGCAGGTTTGTAACAACACTTTTGGCTTTCGAATTTCGGTATGGCTGGACTACTGGCATATGGACTGGATTCGTCCAAATGACACTAGACTTGAATTGGATCAGATCTTCGATTTTGGGGGTGTATCCCTTTTTGGTCGGGGCATCTCTTTTTCCAGCAGAAAGTTTCGACCATTCTCCCTCTAGACGTACGAGCTGCTCTCGAGTCAAACAAGTCGATATTCTGCTAGCACACTCGCCAAGCCAATGCTGAATGTCGTGAGCTCCCTTGAACATGGTGGATAAAGCTGTGAATATTCTCGTAGCGACGTATGAAGAAAGCACAGCTGGGTTAACCTTCTCGTTGTTTGGAAGATTTGGATACGCTGCTACTAGCTGCTTTCGGACCTGTGCTTTAGCCCCAACGTATGTTACACCGTATACGTTGGTCATGACCGTTTGCTTGACGGTTTTCCGAGTAATTTTACCATCAAGAACCATTGCCAATGGATCCCCCTTCTCTTTCGCCTCGGCAACCTGTGCTTTCACCAGTTCTGCGACAGCTGTATAAACATCTGCAGGTCGATCACCAGGCTCCAAGTTCACCTGCTTAGCACCCCATACGTCACCACCTAGAGCAGCGTAGTGTTGAAGTCCATTGCAGGTACCGTCTTGATGGACAGGTAGGTGAGAAATGAACCGTTTCGGATCCGGGGAGTTGAGCGCGTTGTTGAGCTCAATGCAAGCAGCGAGACATTGCCAAGGGTCCTCTGCCTGGAGCCACCAGCGATCGCCCGTCAAGGGCTTGGTTGCAGAGTCAACTATCGAATTGAGATTTTTCATGGTAAATTCTTCTCGCTCCGACAGGCTTGCTTTGTCGAAACCGAAGACGTTAGAAAGATGCACTTTGAGCCATTTCAGACCCGTCTCGCCGAGTTCTCGGCCCTTGCCAAATTTCAGTAACCCTCTGCAATGATCAGCGCCCATGTGATTGAGGTATGGTGGTATGGGGTAAGCTCGTCCACGAAAATCAATATTGTGTGGGAAGTAGAACTGTTCACTCCTTAACGCCCGTGCAATTTCCAATTGGAAGTTCTGGAAACAGCGCTGCGAATGCATGCCACTTCTAGAATTTTCGACATTTTTGACAGCTCGAATCCACCGACGCCGCTCTAAAGGATCCTTTGATGATTCCGGCTCAGGAGGTATCGACAGATTTGGATTCTCGGCAGGTATATTGGCAATAGCTTCACCAGAATTCCATGCCTCCAACATAACATCGAAAACAGGTTGGTTGATTCGCCAAGGCGTCCTGCCCAGAGCATTCAAGCCCTCAAACATTGTTTTCATATCCCCCTGATCGATTGCGGCTTCAGCATAATGCCTTTGATCTTTGTCACCAGATTTGATTCGCATGATTTTCCCAGGGTGAGATATGAAGCCACCCTTGTTGAACAAAGTCCAGGGCTCAGGTTCGACCAGCATTGGCAAATGCTTAGCCAAAAGGCCGTGGACTGGCTCTCGCTTCAATTGAGCAACTATAGCCTTGTTTGCCGTCACGACCCCAAGCTTTCTGCCCATTTTATACTGAAATGAATGAGAGAACGCTGGCTGCATCTGTGTGACAATTTCCTTCGTCTTAGGATGCGTCAAAGTCACAGGCACTTGAGCAACTTCAATCAAGGCTGCCATCAAAAATGCTCCAACTTTAGCTCTCATCGTCATGGGCCATTCGTATTGCGTGGCTGAAGGCGCTTCTTGCTGATTGTCCAAGAAACGGCTCGCGTACTTTGCTACACGGCCAGCACCACGGCCTCGAGTTGCCTTGCGAACGGCTTCTGCAGTGAAGGTATTCTTTCCAACTCTGGCTGTCGGCCATATCTTGCTCCTTCTCTTCCGCTGGAGAGTTTCGAATGTGCTTTCGTCCTCGACATTTTTGGCTATGGCCATGATAAGGGTCGACAGTGTCACGCCCCTATCCGCGCCCTGAGACCCTAAAGTGCTCATGGTGGAGAGGATTGTGACAGCCGCAAGTTTTTGTGGGGGCAAAATGCGCAAAAATGGTCCGTACATGCAACGTTCATTATCCTCTGCCGATTTGTTGATACCGGGATTCTCAGCTTCATCGATCTTGACAAGCTCCTCCTTGAGATACTCTTCCAGGGCCAGTTGCCACTTCCACATCCTCCCCCCTAGAGATTTTGTCTGAAGAGCCGTGTTCAAACCCATTTTCGCAAGGTGGCCGCTTTCCTTTCTCCATCTATCAATGGCTGAATCGACGGCATCGTTCTCGAGTTTTGCTTGAATTTCTCGCCTCTCTTCCGGGCTAGCGTTGGCAATGTCAACCCCTTCGGCTGGGAGTGTCGAAAATAGCGAAAGCGCCGTCTTGAGTGACTTCAAGCCCATACCCTTCTGACTGGTTGGCTTCACATCGGGGATCCACGAGGGTGTCGTGTCTTGCTCGTGCGATTCCATGATGTTTTCCGGCAACTCTAAATCCTCATCTTCCGCTCCAATCTCGGATGTGTAATTGTACTTTGGATAGATGTGTGTGATGAGGCTTAGTTCGTGGTCCGTCAGAATCTCTGCCCTGTATAATTCCAATGCAGCTTCTTCGTCCAGCATCTCCATATAACGGCGAACAAGTCTCTCTCTCCATCCTCTCGGCGACTGGAGTGACGCCTTGACCATGTACGCCACCATCTCCAAGTCCATAGGAAATTTCGTAGACCGTATTTGGAGCTCAAACCATTTGTGTAGATCCTGCATTGCAGCTTCGGTAGGATTCATCATTATTTGCTCCACGGAAGCTCGGAGATATCGATTGTGAAGCGCTCTCGCCTCGGAATGTGGTAGGTCGAGTTTAAGCATTTTTTTTAGAAGAGCACCGGCGCGCTGGATTCTCCCCACCTGCAAGCAAGCATCAAAGACAGATTGAAACTCTGCCAGATCTCCAGTAATTCCAGTGGTCTGGTCCTTTCGTATACGTACGGAAGCGCTCGCGGTGGAGCCCCCCAGATATATTGGCGCATGTCCGTAAAAAGACTCGTAGGCGGCGCTCATCGTATCGCGTATGATGTTCGGGTTTGAGGAGGCGGGTGGAATATTGCTCATACTTGCAAAAGGTATATCGTCCATGGGAGTGTACCCAGCTGCTGTTGCCATCGCGCGTCGAGGTGTCTGTGTCGACGTATCATTCGAATCCCTTCTCTTCCGCAACGCAGGACTGGGAGACCCTGCTTCGATTGAGACCCATCGCCGGCATCTCTTGTGTGTAATGTAGGCTGGACATAGCCACGGAAGGCTCAATTGTTCGGAGAGGAGTGTACTTCGGCTTGTAGCTGGGCGAGCTTTTCGATGTGCAGCTCGGACGAGCATTTTAGGTGTTATCGTACAAGAGAGAGAGCGAAGAATTAAGTACAATGGCACAGATAACTAAAAGAAACAAAATACAATGAAGTCCGAAAGGAATTGGTGATACAGGTACTTCGAGTCGTGGTCGTGTGTCAATAGCAAAGAGGCGACTCAATCATGCGAGCTCCAGGAGGAAATTTTTGGTACGGTTTTGGCTCGTCTCGACTGCCGTAAGTTTTTGCAACCCCCTGAATCCTGAGCTTTTTCCCCCTTTGTGTGCAAGAATTTTGACCCAGTCGAATCTCGTCAAGTTTCTTTCTTTTCTAGATATCAGTTGTATGAAGATTCTAAACACTGGCAAGCTGAACATCTCTTGACAAACTAAAGACGATTTTCACTTTGAACCGAAAGGTCGGCAAATTCTTAGGAGTAGTAGTAAGTCTGAGTTACTGTTTGAGCTGAAAGTCTAGACATAATAAAAATGAACCCATCAGAATTCTTGCCAGTTTCGTGCATTCTCCCATGCATATGCCACTTTCAAGCAAGTTATTTCGTCGAAGTGTTTTCCTACAATTTGCATGCTAGCAGGCACACGAATGTTCTTATCAGCCTTCGCCGGAACAAACCCAATGGGAAAGGCTAATGCTGGATGACCTGTTGCGTTGAACGGGCAGGTGTTGTCGAGTTTTCCAATTGTTTTGCTCATCTTTACGATAACGGAATCGTTCTCTGCCGGCAATGGATCTGCTGGTGTGATCGTTGTTGGCATAATCAGGACATCGTATCTCTGCAGCGCCGCATCGTACTCTTCGCTCAGTTTCCTGCACAGATTCACAGCTTTGGCATAGACGTGTGGGAATCTTTCCCAGCAGAATTCGCCACTGAAGACGGTGTTTTTGCTGACAGGACTCATCTGAGATAAACATTAGCGGCAATTCATCTCAGTTGGGGCGTCACACTACCTTCTCTATTGTCGCTGCCGTGCATGGCAACGTTTTCTCGTACAAGTCTGTCAGCATAACTTGTCGACGACCAGAAGCTTTCCCAGTCCTGCCCATGACACCTCCTTGCCTACTTGCTGCTCCAAATAAAGCGGGTGCAATCTCATGTATCGGGATGCTGACTTCTTCAACGACTGCTCCTAGTTCTTCAAATACTTTGGCAGCAGCGCGAAATTTGCTGTCAATACCAGGATCGAGGATTTTGGAAATCAGACTCTCCTTCAAGATTCCAATGCGCATGCCTTTTACACCAGTTTCCTGGGTCTCAAGAAGTAGTTGAGAATACTTCGGAACTTGACGACGGAAAGGCGTCCCCGCACTTTGTCTGTCGTCGAGTCCGTCAACACCAGCAATAGCCTCCAGTAATAGAGCATTGTCTAAGCAGTTCTTGGTAATCGGACCAACAAAGTCGATCGTTGCCTCATTGCTAACACAGCCAGTGTATGGAACCAAGCCAAAAGTAGCTTTGAATCCGACAAGGCCGCAGAGCGAAGCTGGGATACGAATGGAACCACCTTGATCAGCACCGATACCTAGATCTACCTCTCCTTTGGCAACCAAGTTCGCGGTGCCAGAACTACTACCACCTGCACTGTAACCTTTCGCATAAGGATTATTGACTGGACCAGTGGCCGCCGTATACGAAGCAGCGCCCGTGCTAAGGTTCTCGCAAACTGCTTTGCCCCTTATGATGCCACCTGCATCTAGGATTCTGCTCACGATGGTGGCATCCATTTTGGGAACCCAACCGGTGAATGTATCTGTACCAATGAGACACGGAACACCTGCCACACAAATATTGTCCTTGATGCAAACGGTCTTGCCTTGAAGGAGCGTAGTGGCTGGCGACTTATGCGCTAAAGTGAAACGGTGCGCCCAAGCATTGTCCGGATTGTCAGATTTTTCGGGAAAGTAGCTAGGTATCTTAGCAAGGCCTCTTTTGGATCTTGGAAGCCTTACATGTTCTCTCGTGGCGCTAAGTCGAAGTCCGGCTCGGGCTGGTAGTCTGTCTTGGTCAGGGTCATGAAGTAGTCGGGGGTTGCTGAACTGACCATCCATCTCAGAAACGAATTGCATAGCATTGCAGGTAGCAGCAAGGAGGGTTGTGTATTCAGCTTTCTCATCACCCTTGAACTCGTAGCCAAACTTGGCCGCGACTACAGCCAAGTCATCTTCGGTGATCTTGACGCCTCTTTTTTCATTTCAGCATCAGCTTCTGAGAGCATTTGAAAGGAGACTAACTCTGCTGGGGTGACAGATAAAAGAGACATGGTGATGAATTCTTTGAAACTGTAACACAGCAAGGACTGAAAGTGGCCAAGTCCTGAAATACAACCTGGGCCTTGCTTTATAGAAGATTGCGTTTCGGTGGAATGGTTTATGGAAGCGTTTTCATCCCATCTTTGTTATCATCGGAGCCTCCTCCGCGAAATTCGCGAATATTGCGAGACCGCTCCGCCATGTGAAGAGTCATCAATCTCTTTCCATGAGTCCCTCGTGAGCTTCCCCGTATTCTGGGTAAAGATGCCCCGGGACATTTTTGCTTCAAGAAGATGTTTGGCAGTGCTTCGTCACGTGTTTCATACCCAGGTCAGATTTAAGATGCAAGCAACGTGGTTCTCAGATATTCCTGGCTTCCTGGGGAAGGGCCGGCTCGATACCAGTGTGCACTTGCACGAATGAATCCGTAAGGGTTGATTGTTGCAAGGTTGAAGTCAGCGGCGCGGCGCTATCAAAGGAAGAAATGGGGATCTTCGCTTCTGTCACATTTCGCCTACCCTATTATTTTTCTCGATTGATCGCGAGCATCGCGAACATCAGATCAAAGCAATATCCACACGAAATGGTCGTGGGAAGGGCTTTACGAACGACAGGATGTGCTGGGTGCCGACTGTCATTGCTCCGAAACTTCACATCGATAGCTGGTCCCTCAATTCGAATTCAGCATCCTGCAAAACTTTCACGATGTACAACCCGAAATCAACAAATTAGGTACTCTTCGCAGCTACCACAACACGCCGAAAGCCTAGGAGCAAGCAAGCAAGATGAGAATTCGAATATGGTTGAGGATGAAGATGTGGACAGGGAATTTGAGGCCGCTGGAGATGAGGGAGGGGACACACAAGTATCTTCAATACCTTGGTACTTACAGGTCGATTCTCCTCAGAAAGCCCCAAAGGCTTTGTCTGAACGACAGCGGATACCCGATTTACCAGAACACCCGCCTCCTATCCTAGCGCCGTTAATGCAACAAGTATCAATTGATCTTGGTCTCGATGATCTGACGTTGCTCGACCTCCGAAAACTCGATCCTCCACCGGCCTTGGGAGCAAATTTGCTGATGCTCATTGGCACTGCGCGCAGCGAGAAACATCTCCACGTATCTGCAGATCGTCTCTGCCGATGGCTAAGAAGCACATACAAACTGAAACCCGAAGCAGATGGCCTGCTAGGAAGGAACGAGCTGAAGCTGAAATTGAAGAGGAAAGCGAAAAGAGCAAAGCTTATGGGAAGTGCTGTTGATGACAGCACCGATGATGGAGTTCGGACTGGCTGGGTCTGTGTTGATATGGGTGTAGTGGAGGAAGCAGAAGGCGCAGAGGAATACGCCTCCTTACCAAAAGATTTTGTTGGCTTCGGCCGGAGGACGGAAGGTGTGAGGATTGTGGTGCAGATGCTCACGGAGGAGAAGAGAGAGGAAATTGATCTGGAAAAGCTTTGGACTGGTATACTCAGGCGTGGAACCGCTGCCAAGGATGTTGAGAATGGTGAGGCTGGCGAAGCTGGTGAAGTCAGTCAAGAGACCCATCAGCACTTACCAGTTTCTACCAGTCAGTCGACGCAAGATCCTGCCTCCAGTCTAGGACAAACTCGTGGTTTCCACACAACAGCACGCCGTCTGACCGCAGGCATTGGAGCACGCACAGAGCATATTTCTCCTTCGACTCTCGAACCATTGGTAGCAAATCCCTTCGAAGATTTTGATCTTCAATCGATCAGAGATGTTGCTATGTTGGATTTGGCCTCGGGGTACTACGAGAAAGTCCGGGACGATATCCTTCAAGTCAGTGAGCATGTGCCTCAACTACAGGACAATAATTGGCGACCATTTTTGTTGCATATTCTTCAGACACATTTGAAGAGCCTCCCTGCCGAAGAAGCGATTGCAATATTGGGTACCGGTCATTTGGATCGCACTTCGACTGAATTTCTCACGTGTTTCTACGAGACAATATCTCCGATCTTTCTGTCAAAGAACGAGGCAGAAATCCTGATCTGGCTGAATTGTTACGCCCAAGATCTTGGTCATCCTGGCTACGAACAATCAAGGCTCTTAGAAATTTTCGATGAGGTTCGAGCTGCCGGTGTCGCGATTTCACTGACGTCTTATAAACGTCTCCTCCGTGCTATACTCAGCCCACCCAAAGGCCAGAGCAATTACCACGGCCCTTCGCGCTCGGCTCTCGCAGGCGCTACCGAGATCGTCCAAACCATGCATGATCAAGGTTTCGATATTCTCTCAGAAGACATGCTTGTCGACTTGCAAGAATTAACGATGCCTGATCCGCTTGAAGAAATACCACAGCACAAGATCTTTACGGATCCGGTCGACACATTCGATCTGGCTAGCGTGCCAATGGCTCCCATTTCTCTTCGATTCCATGCTCTTGTGGTGCTGTTGGATTTGCCCCTCTTCCGAGACGAGTCTAGAATGCGACTGATGAACATGTATGCAAGTCGACAGCATTGGCAACAATTCTGGGAGGTTTTCAGAATGGCTCCTCGTCACAACAAACCTCAATCAGCATCTATGTATGCTTTCATGCTATTTCATGTCGCCCAAACGAAGCACCAGAAAGGTTGCATGACTGTTCTACGAACCTGGAGCGTGGATCTTCAACGTGAGGAACCGCCGATAGAGCTCACCGGCGATGTGAGTGAAGCCATGAAGGCTTGTCTGCTGGTTGCCGATCCTCACGTTGAACGAGATGCGAATGCGGACCCAGAGGCTAAAGGCGAGTGGGTTTCGCTATGGCGACGATGTCAGTGAGAAAAGAACAGCTAGCCGTTGATGTACAAATAGAAGTGTAACAAGACCATACCCTCAAATGTATATGTACGGTTCACCTGTCACTGTTTTGTGCCATGTGACTGATATTGGACTTGGCTATCTCTAATCAATCACGGGTCCCAAAAGCTATTGTCGAGTAGTTCATCCCTGAGCAACCCAGGATGCAGCACAGGCGTTGAAGAAACTTGGATCGCGATTCCGTGAAACAACGTGCTCTTGTGGTTCGAGGCGCCTTCCAGCCTCACGTTTGATTGACCCGACAACGAGAACCAATCAAAACATCTCACCTACAATTTGTCTCACTTGTTCAACATCAGGCCCGATTTCAGGCTGTGTTTACCCGAATCAGACTTTTTTGATAACTTGTCATTCCATCCCATCTCTGTTTTGCTCAACAATTTATTTCAACTTTCGTATCGCGATAAATTTCAAGATGAAGCTCACAACTCTCACTCCTGCCATAATCGCACTCCTTCCAACTGTTGCAGCATGGGGTTCTCTTGGTCATGAGACAGTCGCATATGTCGCATCGAATTTTGTCGCAGCGGAGACAAAAGAATTATTCCAGAAACTTTTATACAACGACACCAGTTCTTACCTTGCAAATGTCGCGACATGGGCAGATTCGTTTCGGTATACTGCAGCTGGGAGATTCTCAGCTCCATTTCATTTCATCGATGCCGAGGACAACCCTCCAACGTCCTGTAGCGTGACGTACTCACGAGATTGTGGTGAGAAAGGATGTGTGGTTGGAGCGATTCAAAATTATGTGAGTTGTTTCACTGGAGGACAGGAAGGAAGGTGGTTGATGATGATAGACGAGTCAACTTCTTGATACCACGCTGCCTGCGGGAACTCGAAATATGGCTGCTAAGGTATGTTTTGAGCGTATGTCGAGTGATATCAAAGGCTGACTTCTAACAGTTTATCGTTCATGTGAGGTTTCCTGGCAAAAGCTATGGGGTGTTGAACTAAAGCACTTTCACAGTTCGTAGGAGACATTCATCAGCCTCTTCACGACGAGGCCCTCGATATTGGCGGCAACACCGTGCTGGTGACTTTCGGTGGTGTCAAGACCAACTTGCACCATGTCTGGGACACCAACATGCCAGAGAAATTGATCGGGGGTTACTCTCTGGCGTACGCTGAGAAATGGGCAGAGACTCTGACCACAGCAATCACGACTGGGATCTACAGATCCCTGGCAGCTTCATGGCTGGATGGCATCGATCTTGCTGATCCAGTGACCACCTCTCTATCATGGGCTGAAGAGGCTAATGCCTTTGTTTGCACTACGGTCTTGCCCAATGGGGTTGAAGCAGTCGCTGATCAGGAGCTGGATGGAGATTATTACACTGCTGCTGTACCAGTCATTCAGTTGCAGGTTGCGAGAGCGGGTTATAGGTAAGTGCATTGTGGTCTTGGAATTCTCTTAAGCTGACCATTTTATAGATTGGCTCGCTGGTTGGATCTTATCGCTCAGAGTGTGGCTGCAAAGGAGAAGCCAGAATTGTGAGAGACGGTTGACTGTGTCAAGATACCCGCGTTATATCTGTCTGTCGATGTAATATGCTCTGTACTCGATCTTGAGGAGTGGTTCACTTCGCCTCCGTTTGGGAGGTAGTCTGGATCTGTAGTTGTGCTTCGATGTTTCCCCCTTTCCTTTGATCACTCAGATGCCCAAGACTCGACACATGAAGAGTCACAGCAGACTGAGTATTTCATATGGACGATTTGTTTCTTCCTCGCGCCAGGGTAGATTGCACACTATACCATCAATTTGGAGATCTAGGAGCGTTGAAGACTCGTGCTTCGTTCCCATGAACCGAAAAATAGTCGCGATTGGCAAACCTTCGCATATTTGTGCTATTGCACAAGCTACGATGTCTCCCAAGAATTTGATCCTTGCAGAGGGTTCAGAGTCTGAGTGGACAATACTCAAGTCACACCGAAGAATCCCAGTGACGCCTTTGCGGAAAGAGAGAAAAACTCACATTCAGGTCTCACCACTGTATGTGACGATGGTAAAAGAATTTCGAATTGATCTATCCAAGAGGTCTACGCTTAAGTACAGCAACAATACAGGGCGCCACCCTCTGTTCTAATCAGTCCTCGAGCAGAAAATTCAAAAATGCCTGTGCGATGAGTACTCCATCATGGTACTTATCGGCCCTACTCGTCCCGTCTTCATACATCTCCTTATTGAACAACCCATTTGCATGCCTCGCCTTCAAGATCTCCATCATTATATCCTGATTAAACTCTGGATGACCTTGGACCGTAATCAACCTCTTAGCAATGTACATGCTGTGCACTTTACACCTTTCTGTGGACGCCAAATTCTCGACTCCCTCAGGATACTCGAAGACAACGTCTCGGTGCATCTGATGCACTGCCTATTCTCTCGTCAATCCCAGATCTCTTTCGACTTTTCAAGAAGAAGTTGACTCACCAAAGCAGTCTTCCCAAAGATCTCTTGCCCCCTCTTCGTCAAATCCACAGCCGTAACACTCGCTTCCCACGCCTCCATCCTCCCCAACTTAACCCCCATCGCCCTCCCCACAATCTGATGTCCAAAACACACCCCAATAATCCTCACCCTCCTCTGCTCCAAGACCTTCTTCGTAAAATCCACCAACTTCACTATCCATGGATCATCATCATACGCGGTGAATTTCGACCCCGTGATCAATATCGCATCGATATTCTCGAGCACAGGGTACTTGCCCCCATTAACGACATCCCAGCCTGAGATCTCGAGTCCTTCTCTTGATGAGAGGCCCGGATATCGGAGGGCGTCTGCGGCACTGTTGAGGAGTGTGCTGAAGATTCGGGGGTAGGTGCCGAAGCGGGAGGCTAGGGGTTGCATTGGAATGTCGCATTCTAGGACTGCTATTCGTAGTGGCAATTTAGGCATCTTGGGCAGATTTGAATAGATAGTTAAGCAGCTTTAGAAATAGAGGAGAGGAGACTGGAGAAAGCTTTCGCGATGAGAACATCCAGAGTAAAATGAGGTTTGCAAAAATGGGGGCATTCGGGGAAGCCGAAAACGGAAGATATGGCAAATGTTACACGACTCAGCGATACACAAATTCACTTTGTTCACACTTGGATCCAACTTTTGAAACTCAAATTTTATATATCGAAACTGTCTGATCCCATAATGCACGTCCGACGATGAAAACACTTTTTGATATCTGCATCCTGCACGTGATAGTGACGTGCAGGCTTCGACTTCCTCGCAGTAACGACTGCATGGGGGAGACGCGTGGCCAGCAGCCGAAAGGAGGTGTGACAACAGACGAAACCCATCCAGAAACACGAATCTAATCTTTCGACTTGCTCTCTGCCCTGAGGCTTAAGAATGAATTTGCGCAGTCCCACAGCTCTGGCCTCGAGAGGCCACGAAGCTGAGCGTCATGGCCTGATAGCGTTAGCTAATCGGGACCGATATGAGGCCCATGATACTGTGTTTTGTTCTGTGCTCCTTTTCTCTGTGCTTCCTTTCTTATTGTGTCTCAACGTGCTCTTCTCTGGTCATTCTTGTTCGAGACAAGTTGCATATATAACTCTTTCTATTTTACTGCTATCTCCCTGTCCGTTCATCTGCTTAATATTGCATTCCCGCAGATATGTGAGCAAGGATCCATCAGACAGGTCTATCGACGTTTCAACGACTCGATGTCTCGATTCAGATCAACGATCTTCCCTGGACTTTGATCGCATAGACGGTTTTTGGCATCTGCGATTTTATTTCTCATTGCCCCATTCTACAAGAGTACATGTACTATGGCTGCGGAGGGTTTACCACAAGACTGCCATGGTCCTGGTCGTGGCGTCAACGAACGGGCACCACTCCTCTATCCAATTCCGGAGGAACAAAACCACAGCACTTCATCCTCTTTCGGCGACTCGACTCTACGGGATGAGGAAACGTCCGAAAGCGATATCGATCATGTCGAGTTCGACAACTTCCTCGCACGAGCACAATCCATCAGCCACGGTACGGAACCAGAAGCCCAGGGTATCCTACGTGGTCAACGGAGATACAACGTTGGCCAACGAAGGTCTGTAGCAGAGAGCTACAGAAGCAGGAAACGACATTCGATAGAAAGTATCGACCCAATATATCGAGCTAGTATCGACGAGGAAACGGATACCGAGGAAATAATATACCACAGATCCCGATATCTGGCCGGTGTCAGCGAGCCGCAATTTTGGCTGATCTTTGCTAGCCTCACAATTTCCTATTTCGTCTCATGCTTTGACGGGACGATTATGGTGTCCAGCCGTCCAGTCATCACTTCCTATTTCCATAGCGCGAACAGTGCTTCGTGGCTCTCTACTGTTTTCCTGCTGACCTCTACCGCTATACAACCCCTCTTTGGACGACTATCGGATGCTGTGGGCAGGAAGTACCCGTATATAGGGACTGTGGCTATATTTCTTGTTGGGACGATATGGTGTGCCTTAGCCGGGAACATTACGAGCTTTATTGTAGCGAGGGCCTTCTGCGGACTTGGTGCTGGTGGGATGATGGCCACAGGTGCGATCATTATGAGTGATCGTATGTATAAATCCCGCCCTGATTCTACCATTTCGTAGGGAGTCGAGCTCCCGAAGAGCTCGGCTCCTCAGCATCCTGTGAAACCACTTACTAACTTCTTGCAGTGGTGCCGATTGATATCCGAGGCGCCTATCAGTCATACATGAATGTGGTATTTGGGGTTGGTGCAGCGTCCGGTGCTGCTTTGGGGGGTGCGATAGCTGACGGTTGGGGCTGGCAATGGGAATTCTGGATTCAGTTGCCATTTCTGGTTGTCTGTCTTTGCCTCGCACTTTGGACAATTCCAAACGAATTAGGCATCGCAAATAACGTAGAGAAGAGTTTGTGGGAGGCGATGAAAACATTTGACTACATGGGTTCGTTACTACTCACAACTGCAATCACTTTTCTCATTCTTGGACTGGTTAGTATTCCTGTCCCTCGTACCAAGAGTCACTACTAACTTCCAAATAGAACCTTGGCGGGAACGTTTTCGAGTGGTCACATCCATTCATCATCTCATCCCTCATAATTTTTGCCATCAGCTTTCCACTCTTTCTCTGGGTCGAGACGACAGTAAAACTTCCAATAATGCCCATCAACCTCATCAGACGAAACCCTCGAGCTGGTCTCATCCTATCCAACACCATCGGCGCAATCTGCGTCAACGCCATAACATTCAACCTTCCCCTATACTTCCAAGCCGTCTTACTAGAATCCGCCACAACATCCGGTCTCCGACTCATCATCCCAACCATCGTTGCATCGATCATCGGATTCGCAACAGGTTTTTTAATAACATGGACAAAACGCCTCAAATGGCTTCTCGTCGCAGGCTGTCTCTTCCTACTACTGGGCAGTATTGCGCTCTCGGTCGTGCATCGAGGATTGCCGACTTGGTTGTACATTATGTGTATCATCCCCTCAAGTATCGGACAGGGTTTCATGATGCCAGCTACGTTCATGGCTGTACTCGTTGTTTCTGAGCAAGCGGAACAAGCTGTTGTGACGAGCATGCTTATGTTGTGGAAATCTCTAGGGTTTATATTGGGTGTTGCGATGAGTAGTTTGGTTTTGCAGAATACGCTTATTTGGAATTTGGATAGGAGTGTTACTGGGCCTAATAAAGATCCTGTAAGTGACTCGGTCGCCCCCTAGGGAATCTCTTTCTATCCCAGGGCAAGGGAGTTGACCTTATCTTAGATTATACGCCAAGTCAGAGAATCTATCCAAGCGATCGCAGACCTCGATCCTGTCGCGCGCGAGCAGGTCATCAACGCCTATTCAGCTTCCCTGGGAGCGACATTCATCCTCGCCGCTGTGCTGGCGCTCATCACTGTCTTAATCACGATCCCGTTGAAAGTACCTAGACTTGGGCATAGAAAGGGGTAGGCATTCAAGTGCAAGTGTATATATATAATGTTACATTGTTAGGAAAATGAACATGATGATTTCGTACTTTGCCGTGCATTCAATCTCCAAGCCTTGTTTAGACATTCTCGTCCAGTAAAAGTCCAGCCTGGGTTTGGACGTTGATTCGGCACACTTGTAATAATGTCAAAATACTAGCTCGGACAATGTTCTCTTTCGGCTTGACATCCGGAATCCAGGTCGGGCATCACCATTCTTCGTTAGGCTAACCTAACGTCTCTGCCTCATCTTTGACAGTACGGACGTTTTGGAACTCACATGCCCCAGGGTCACCTCCTCACGAGACCGAGCACCAACATGTACGGAATCTACATCACATTACTAAATACAACTCCAGCAATGTCTAAAATCATCTATACTCCCCTCTCGTCTCCCTGTTCCACTTCTCTGCCTCAATATGAATGATGCTGAACCAATGAACGCCCGCTAAATGCAATGCTTTCCGGGTCCGTAGACACATCGGATACCGTGCCCACGAACCGAATGCTAACCGCCTTCCAATATGAAGTCCTGTATTTACCTGACCATGCTAAATTCCTAGAGCGCCTTTCAATGCCGCTGTAGTCAATCCGATTCCCTCATTTCTTTCCCATCCATGCACTTGGACTTTGTGCCGTTTCCGTCTCTGTCAGATCATTATGAACAATAGTATCTGTGGAGGTATCTCCCCCATCTTCCCAAGAGATCGTCCTCAGTGCTGGTGGATCTCGTAGTGTTGTGTCGTCGGATAGTGCTTCTTCTATTCCAGGAGACACTACATCTTCCATTGGATTCGAAACCTCCTCACTGACAGGGCTCATAGCACCATCCACACCAGCACTCTCCCACCAGCTCCTTCCCCCTCGTCGTGGACTTTCTCCGGCAGTAGCACTCAAATCCGTCAGAGTTCTCCGTTGGGCTAGCTCTTCATCGCGTCTCTGATACGCTGCTCTGGCTTCTCTCACCATCTCTTCCCTCGTTTTCCCAGGCCCATGAGTCCCTCTGGGCTTTCCCATGCCACCCCATCCCGACCAGAGCTTCAGACTGGCCCAAAAACTACCATCAGTCCCCGGGATCTGTCGCCATGGCTTTTCTCGGGTAGAGAATAGCCAGCAATCGACTGCTGCTTGGCAGCTTATGCAGACCGTAGTCACGCAGGTTAGTCCAAATGGGGGGTTCGTGGCGAATCTATCGTCGTATTGCAAAACGTGCGAGGCAAAAGGCAGAATCCACATCCCAATATATACCAAAGGGTAGATGAATAGGAAACGGAGTTGACGTCGAATCTTATCCCGCGTGCGAATCATTTCGGCCTCTGCGAATGTCTGTCCCCGGGAGTTAAGAAGCTGTAATTGCGAAATAGGAGTAGGGGTGTTTGAAGAGTCAGGATGGTTTCGCAATATGGCGAAGATATCCACAATCGAATGCTTTCCGCTAGAGCTCCCGCTCAGATTGTGAGGCGAAAACCTGCGCACGAATCCGTCTCGCCAGGATGTTGCTCGAGAAGTAAGAGCGGCATTGGCATCCTCTGAACCCCCAGGTCTAGGCGTTATTGGTTGAGGCGAGGTTGGTGGTAGTGGGCGAGGCGTTGATGGCCCGATAAAGGAGTCAACGTCAACATCGTTCGACGACTCGGAAGGAGGTGAAGGTGGTAACCCATTGCCAGCTGAGAAACTTCCCCAAATGAATCGATGTGCTCCCACTCTTGAAGATTTCGGAGGGCTATCTGATTCTATGGTCGATATAGAAGGTTTCCTACCCCCATTGTCTGCCGTTGAGCTTTGTCTCGATTCCGGGATCAAGCCGTGAGAGATCAGTGTTGGTGTAGGTGGTACAGTGCGCTTAGCAGATCGTTGTGCCCCGCCTGCAGTGCTTGTGGGTTTCGCTGTCCCTGAATGTGCCCCTCCATCTTTAGAGAAGCCGTTGAACTTGTATCGTACATAGTAATATATAGACGCGTATATACCGAGTATGAAAATGAAAATGATATAACGAGGGATCCATGCCAGTGCCAACCGATACCAGAAAGGCCGTACTGGAAGATAGCAATAAGTTCCGTCGGCAATATACGCTTCCTGGTTATTGATAAATGCGAGGGAAGCACTGAGGACGGGGAGGATGATCCAGAGTGTGTATGCTATATGGCGATATGGAAACAGTCCTCCTTCGCCGCTGGAGGATCTCGGACGGAATATATATAGGGCGGTATGGATAGCGATCATGAGTACAGCAAAGTCTGAATCATGTTAGGTCTGATCAACAAGATATAGGGTACCAAGACCGACCTGATGCCTCAATACCCAAGGACAGGAAGAAGCCACTGACTTGGCAGAAAGTGGAGCTGTCAGGAACGGGGCCTCGAGCAAAGACGACAATTGGGTATATCATAAACCAGAGAGCTTTAAACATGTCACTCTGAATCAACAACATTATGAGACTGCAAGGAGTTAGTACCGATACTACATGTCGACGTAGTGGCGGAGTGATGCTTACTCATGTCTGAAAGTCCTCCGCATTTTGATGAACCAGAGAAAGGCGAGCATGGCAGATGCTACACTGATGGCCGAGAAGATCAAGGCCAAGATTTGCAGTATATTTCCTTGCGACGGCGACAGGGAGGGAGCGGTGCTTGTATTGTTTCCGCCGAGGCCTCTCGACTCGAGACGAAGATCGTGCACTGCATTCACCATACCGGACGAAAAGGGTGCCATTGCGACGCGGACGACAGCCGGGATTCAAGTTTGTCGCAAGATTAGGAGATGAAAAATTGAAAACTGTGTGATTGATTCCTTCCCACTTCGTAGCACCAACATGATCGAAAGTTCGTCTACCCCCAGTTGTGGCTGCCGAATGCGGTAGGATGTTGACTTGAAAGATTTTCGAGACCTCCAGTAATTCCTTTCCTGAGAAGACGATTTCCTAGGCGATATATCGAGAATTCATGTGAGGAGCTCGTCCAATTCCCTTGAAGCGGTGCGATTGTTGAGTTGAGGCGTCCGTGACCTTTTTGGTGACGACGTTGGCCGCCGGCGGTGAGTTCGGCACAGCCTTGCGGACTACGTGGTGGTGGAGTCGACCAGAGCTAACCTTACTGTACTGTCGTGTGGGGGGATCTGAACTTCTGAAGCGCCCAGTCTCTGCCGGTGAACTTGAGGATCTGGGGCGTGAATAACCTCGACTCGTCGTCTGTGGTGATTCTGTGAGGATGTTGCTTGGAGAAGAGTGAGGGTGAGGTCGGAGGGAAGAAGGATCTGAGGTGATCAGGCACAGTACAGTAACCTTCCAGTACAGGAGGGGAAAAGGACTCGAGTCGTCTCGACTCGACTGTATGGATCCGCGTCGGCAGTCAATAATGGGCACTAATGGATCTTCCCTAATATCGATCCTCAGAGAATTTTCACCACCCACTCTCAGTCTCCCACACAGCCAGCGTGACGCCTGGCACCGACTGAATGACCCGCCAATCGTTCCACGGGTGGCATGCCAGCCCTCTGTGCAGAGAAAACGCGATACCGAATAATTGGGGCAATGGGGGTGCGGGTGCAGCCCCAAAAAGCCATTTTCAGCACACTTTTCCAGCCAGCCAGCACACACCGCAAAGCAGGATTTTTCACCCCTGAGATGTTGATGCTGGTGACGATTTGTACGAAGTAAATCTCCGAAGCTCGGGGCAGTTGCTGTCTCACCCACACCTCGTCGTACCCGAGATACTGGGTCAGAATCATCACCAAAACTCAATGCTTGCGGGGATCCGAACGCAGAGCACGACCACGCGCACGCGATACCTACCCGTGGAACAATGCGTTTACTTGACCTCAGAGTGCCCAAAGTGTACAAGAACGCTCTTGTCCCACGATGCCTGGAGCATTTGTGGGGGCGTGCAACTGACCGCTCCGACAGCCTCATGATGGATGGATGGATGACATGAGCCATTTACAGACCTCCCCGAAGAATCTGCAAAATAACTCACCTGATCTGGGCAACCGGAGAGTTCAAGCCTCGTGCGGCACGCGAGCCGAAACTCTGCTTCTGCTTTTGCGATAGTGTGCATCTTTCCAATCGGGTGTGAACGCATTATATATTTCTTTACTACACTCCGAACATTTGGCCAGTGCTGGTTGGAGAAGGCCTGGCTGTCTCTCGCCGTCTGTTGAACCACGAACTAAGCGAGATCTCCAAGACACCCACGCACGAATTTCTGCTTTCTGCATGGCATCATAACCTGGCCAGGATGCTGCATTGTGTCTAAGATGTAACGGTTGAGCCAGTCAGAATCCACCCCACAGTTGATCCAGGTGTCCTTCAATGTCATCATCATTTCCAGTGTCCTGTATTAATCGTGTTGATGGCAAGACTTTGTTCTTGTAGAAGGCGTCGAAGTTTCGGCAAGAGAACTGGACATATTTCCAGGGGACCTGCTTCTTTCCTTGTCATTCATTCGCTTCTACGTCTCATATCGCGAGCGTGAACGCCATGGACTCGAGATTGTCTGCTCGATGTCTGTCCCTATCAGGATATCTTCCATCCGCTGAGAGCCTGCTCTCCATCTTCTGTTATGTTGCTTCTTGTACACATACGAATGCCTTCTTGTGTAATCTCCAAGTCGTGGGGACGGGTCAGGACTCGATGCTCCCCAATATACTTGGGAGACATCGTGTAAAAAAAGGCTTGCAGGCAGACGCTAAGGTACAGATCTAGTCAAAATCGCCGAGTATGATTCGTTGCCTCCATGGTATCTACAGTCGGAATAGTATCGTCAACGGCAAGATGAAGACTAAAAAATCTGTGCAAGAATAGCAGGTGTGAGGGCTAGCTACTGTACTTACGTGCAGGCTAAGACGACCACAGTGACAAAGATTATGCCTTCGAGCGCAACGACCATCATGAGAGTGGTTGCAGTGGTGTGGAGCATGCCAGATCCTGTTGACATCACCCGTCGAGTCAGAATAAGGAGAGAGATCTCGGTGCACGAGACCGCAATGGCAAACGAGCATTCCATGACCACGGTCGACTTGAGGCCGAGTGTCACCAGCTTGATGGGAATGTCCCAGGCATGTCGGCTCCATCCCGAACAGCGAGACCGGTGAGAACAGCACAAATCGTTGTCGGAATAATGGCCGCAAACAAAAATAAGTCATCCGTGCCGAAAGATTTGGACAGCCGAAGACGAGTGAAGATGCGAAGGGAGACCATAAATAATGCAATTGGAAATAGGATGCATATTATGATCAGAAGTTCAGAGCCTCTGGTGTCTGACGGATTCGTGTAGTTTGGAGCTGGTCAGGAAAGCAGGACTTCGATAGGAGGAAGTTGCATGCTGAGTAAATGCAATCATCTCCAGACGGTTCACAACGAGGGGACGAGCCTCCTAAAAAGGCACCGGCATCTGAATTGTTTTTACGTGACCGTCTTTTCAGAGGAGGGAGTATTGCCTCCGAATAACAAGGCACTCCTAAACCTGCACCTTGGCGTCATGAGAACTGAGGAGATCCGGGGAAAGCTAATCTGTCGAACTGAGCCATCATTCCATTCCTCAATATCTGCAGCCCCGGCTGGGAAATGAGGATCTGCACATATCCAGACCCAATATCCAGGTTGATGGATCAGATGAAGATAGAGAATGTTGGAAAGAAGCACTCCGGCATACTTGTGTGATGGACAATGGCCAACAGTGTCGTGGCTTTTTCGAAGTCCAACATTGTTAGAAACTATGTGGACTTTGACGGGATGAGGAGAAAACAGCTCTCTTCCATTTCCATGCTGTGTGGGTGGCAAAGGGGGTGCATTCGGAAAGGAGGTTGGCAAGGCCAAAACACAGAGCTCGTACGGAGGTACATAGACAAAATACGACCCAGACAATCCAAACATCAGGAACGCGACAAAAGCTATAAATAAGAAACATGGCATAGGACTATGGCATCTTATCACCATTTGCCTCTAGACATCGTGATACTTTCGGCTCACTTTCATATAATCGTGAGGATCAGACATATCTTGACTATAGATCTTTGACATTTCACAAGAGGGACTGGGATCCTTTAAGTCCAACGTGACGAATGAGTAGGAAAGAGTGAAGCTCCACATCCAATTGAAGGAAGCACCTAGCAAAGACGTTTTTGGATGTTGATGAAGAAGTTATTTTCGCCTGAGTTTGGACCTTCATAGGGGCTCGCTTCAGGGGTGACGTCAGGGCTACTCGCCTTTTGTTCCAACGCGTCGCGAGATTTGTGCTCCTCCGAAGATTGGGGACAACGACGAGTGCTGGCTGCTCGCAGATCCAACTGCAATCAAAATCAAAATGCCTCTCCCACGCGCTTCCCTAAAATCGTTCCTCTCCTCTGCCAGAAGTGCTCTGAATCATGCAGGACAGCAATCCTCACCCGTCACATTCGTGATTGGGAACGAAGCCGCTGGCACGCAGACTTTCCTTTCCTACCAGCCTAACGTTGACTAACGCTCTCGCAGACCTCGATTCCTTATGCAGCGCTGTTGTTCTGGCATATATTCGTACCTACTCACCTAAATCGAAGACCTTCTACATACCTCTGTCGAATATCCCGAGAGCAGATCTCAATCTCCGCCCTGAATTGCTACCAATCCTCTCTCGTGCCAACCTAAAACCGAGCGACCTTATTACCTTGTCTGACCTACCATTCTTCGCATCGGAATCCTCACGATTAGCTCCCGAGAAGACGAGATGGGTTCTGGTAGACCACAATGTTATGGTGGGAGAGCTGGGCAAGATATACGCAAATCGTCTAGTTGGTTGCATCGATCACCACGAAGAAGAGAACAAAGTACCCAAGGACACTGGTGAAGAGCCAAGGGTCGTACAGAAATGTGGAAGCTGCTCAAGCTTGGTCGTACAATACTGCAAAGAAGCGTGGGACTCGTTGGCCGCGGAATCGACCCAGAAAGAAGAAGCTAGATGGAATGCTGAACTGGCACGATTAGCCTTGGGTCCGATTCTTATTGACACCTCGAACTTGAAGAACGAGTCAAAAACTACACCGACTGATGTGGAAGTTGTGAAGTACCTTGAACATTGGATTAATGCCGAGGAGGAGAAGCAGATGATTGCGGAACACTACTTCAAAGAGATCTCCGATGCTGAGAGAGACGTCGATGGCATGAGTCTGTATGACCTTCTTAGGAAGGATTACAAGGAATGGAACAACAATGGCACACCTCTCGGCATCTGCTCTGTGGTCAAGGACATGCCATTCCTCGTCGAGAAAGCCGGCAGCAATGAGAAGTTTCTGAGTGTTTTAGAGGATTTCGCGAAGGAGCGGAAGTTGTCTGTCTGCTCAGTCATGACTAGAACTCTGATCGATAATGTCTTCAAGAGAGAACTTCTAGTCTGGGGAATGGATCGAAAGGGCGTAGAGTCGGCCCTTAAATTCGAAGAGGAGGCAACGCAAAGCCTCGACCTCGAGACTTGGAAGGATGGATCTCTCGATCTTGAACGTGCCGATCAGTGGCGTCATTGCTGGTCACAGGGAAGGGCTCAGGATGGCCGCAAACAGATAGCACCTCTCTTGAGGTCAGCGATATCGACATGATGGCCTTAGAGGAGGACTTGGGTTCTGAAAGTGCGCTCAAGTGTTGGTGTTTGCGGGCAAGTCGGCCTACTGAGCTGAGAAGCATGCTCGGGTATACACACTCGTGTAAAACATGGAACCTGCATCGCCCGCACTTGTGATGAGGAAAGCGCGTTCTTGTAGCAGATAGGTGAGAACCTTGGAAGAGCCTCAGCTTTCACAACCAAGCTACAAATGTGGGCTATGTTATCTTGGTAGCCCTTTACACCCGAGGATACACAAGTTGAGAGACCATTCCATGAGACGCAGCAACACACCAACTCAAAACGCGTGTTGTGTGACCTTATGCGTACTTGGAGGTTCTATCAAATGTGAGTTTCGTATTCAGTATCTGTAAGTCGGCGTCTTCTTAAAATTGCGCTCTCTCTCGCAGAACCATTTCATATGCACTTCGATGGGATCTCCCATCCATTCAATCTTGCCTTCCACAGCCTTTGAATGTTTTAGCCTTGTGCAGAGTAAACAGTGCATCGTCTCACGCACATGTTAGGCAGGCGTCATAGGTGCGAATGCCCGATGCGGAAATGGAAGCTACCTCTTTTGGCGACTTCCCTTCAGTTGAAATTCCTATCTCCTTAAACAAGATAAAGACTGCTACTGTCATGTAGCATGAGGCTTTGGTGCATCAGAATTTCAGACTTTCACTGCGCTCAGATCAGCTTCGTAAGTTTGTATCCATTTCCATCTACTTACTCTACCCTAGCAATTCGAATAGCGGCATTCTGACTGTTGATAAGCGCTCGACGTACGATCCACAGAATGGGAACAGCAACATGTCCTCAGCTTCCGAAACGTGGCGGTGGTCGTCGCAAAACCCCACAGGAAGTCAGTCAAGAACCAGCTGCAAATAAGAAGCCAAAACTGAGCCCCACAACCAACCCTGCCCCTTCCCGTAGCGGTCATTGTCGATCCATCAAGCCACTCGAAGGCTCTGCTACGGTATCAGATTCAACTCAGCGGCTGGCAAAGCCGCGAAAACGCAAACCACTTTCAAAACGACTCACTCCACTACGAAAACGCTCTCAACCATGCGAAAGGCAAGATATTCTAAGCGGCTATGATGAGGATCTCGAAATCGACGTGTTCGATTATGTCACATCGATGGAGGTGATCGTCGCACATGTCGCAAGGGAGCCCATGGAAGATGCCGCGGAGATGCCGGTTGCGGAAAGGGTCACAGAGGCTCCGCCAGTTGAAGTGGTGGTAAAGCGGGAGCTGCCAGCAGACGCGTGGGTCAAGGGGGAATTGACAGACGATCTCGAAGTTTGGCCTATGAAAGCCGCCAAAGCCGAGGATGAGGACGTGAAGACGTGGATTACTCCGGCGGTGGATAACAAGGACCTCATTGCTCTCGGAGGAGGTGACGAGGACTCCGGGAAAAAGGTCGTGGTTGTGAAGCAAGAATGCGATCCAGCGGAGACGAAACAAGTAAGCCAGTTAATGAAGCAGGAACACATCGACAAGGAAGACAAGGAGGTTGGGATTGGTGGAGTTATAGTTGAAGGATCGGAGCGTCTGGATATTCTTGACGACGTTCTGCAATTGCAGCTCCATAATGAGATTCTGCAAAACGAGTTGAATCTGGTACGGCGCAGCTGGTTGTGGACGCTCGTCCAGTGGCTCGCGTAGATCTCGGGCTTCACGATCTGTCGAAGACATGGAAAGAGAGCAAGGCGTTGGCAGTGAAAGAGATGGAAAATGTATCTGGTATTCTCGGGACAAATTGATCATGTTCTTCGTGTCCTTCGTACAGTGTATCTGGTGTATCTTATTCAAAGACCTTTCCGAGCCGTTCTACTTCTGCCCCTGCTCTCGAGAATCGAATTTGCATGTCTGTTCTCAACTGACTTCTCTCCACCGTGTTCAGCATCCGAACATCTTCTGTGTGCTAACATTGCACCGACTCCACCATTTCCTTTCCCATAGACTCATTAAGAACATTCCTGGCCAGTACCCGACGTATAACCACCAGAATGGCCATGGGTCCCATAACTCGAACGTGCCGTCTCGCCAATATAGCACATGCTCTGCAAACTCCAGCCACTTTTGCAACACATCAGTGATACCAATCTCGAACCTCAGGAGCCATAACAGAGGTAAGAGTACTCTTGTGACCAGATCGTGTCCCACCCAGTAGTAGCCTGGAGTTCCAGGTCTCGGTACAACGAGTGCTTCAGCACAATGTCCATTCGAGATGCCTTTTGGTTCATGATCTGGCAGAATGGAAAGATAGGCCTCTGCCATGTCCTCTGACTCTTCTGCCAGGCATACCACGGCAGTATGAGCGCGAGGGTTGCACTCGATTGGGTAGATCTTGCTCATAAGCTCTCGAACTTCGACTTCCGAGACTCCGACTCGTCTCTCTGCTTCCTTGGCGACCTCCGCCTCTACCAAGAAATCGATCGAGAAATGTCCCGTCATACTCGGTCCAGTCTTCTTGGCGTATAAAGTGGTGTAGAGGAGCATTGCTTGGGAAAGTGCCGAAGACGTAGGTAGTAGAACGTAGTGCATGAGTAGGTCCGCCGAAGGACAAGCCACGAAGACTTTCACTTTTCCATTAATGACTAGACTGTGCGTGCAGTATTCTGGACCCGAGATGAATCTTTGGAGGACGAAGGGTCGAAAAGGGGTTGGATTCAGACGCTTGACGTGCGTTTCTGTCTCTTTCAACGTAGGTCGTGGGAGCAGAGTCATATCTGCTCGACTCGAGTCGTCGAGAAACACACTTTTCATGACATACTTCGTGCCCTGGGAAGCTTTTGGTTTCTCTGGGCAGAGTACTGCCAGTGATTCCGTCTCAGATGTCACGAGATGCGTATCTGGGACGTTCAGACCCAGTTCTCGCGTGTTGTCGATGAATGAGTGCTTCTCATGCAAGGTTGCCGTCAACGTAAGCCCGAATTGAATCGCTTTGCACTTCGTCTCCTTCTCAATTACTTCCGCAGCTTCTCCGTCCTTGACCCCAGACGCGATTCCAGAGCATGAGACCCATAGCTCGACTCCTTCTTTCTGGATTATGTCGATCATGTCTTTCATGTACCTCGCACCACCAGTCTCCGAATCTGGCCGCGAAAGTCGGTAGAAGGCATCAATTGATTTCGAAAAGTGACCACAAACTGGAATCATGTAATCTTCGAAGTCGGCGCCAATAACTCGATGTCCTGCGCGGTAGAATGTACGCGCCAAAGTGAGTCCTTTGCTCATTCCCACGCCAGTCACGAGAATCGTCCTCGGGCGAAAGGTTGACGATGAAATTTGTCTCCATTTTCGGTAGTGCTGGATATGTCGTGAAGTCTTGAGGTACGGAGATACAATGCTGCTAAATACCGCAATGAATGTACATAATGGGATGCAGCAAATCGAGAACAAGATTAGAGATGCATTTTGTAGGACGTGGAGGTACGTTGGTGATGTTCCGGATAAAGACATTGCTGTTCGGAACAAAGGACACCGAGCTCAGAATACCATATCGCGACGACTGCTCAATGAAAAGGAACTCCCGAGGTCGTCAAGAAGGGCCTCATTGAGGTCGGCGCCTCAATTGAAGGATGTTCGAAATGCATACGCAGGGTGAAAAGAAAGGTTCGTTGCAGCTGCACGAACGTCTCCACGTCATCATCACATGCTTTAGGGTTGGATGCGGAACGTACCTGACTAGGCAAAGTGGGATGAAATGTCGAGATATGTGGCAGTTTGGCAGTGGGGACAACATGTATCGAGGCACGCCAAACAGAAGCAACTTGAGGGGAAGATACAACATGCAAACAAACAGCAGTTGCGCGTTGGCGTTCCAAGCTGTAGGCCGTCGCCTTCATTGACGAGGCACCAGTGTCCCAGTGCCGCGCGGTACATGGAGTTCAAGGCTGTTGTAACCCACGAAGGGCAAGACGAATATCTGCAAAAACAATAGCAGGTAGACTTTTGTTTTTTTGTTCTCGTCGTTCGGGTACAAAATATGTTTCCCAAAGAAGTCGTACACAAAAGAGTTAAGCCGCTACCCCACCCGATATCAACTCGCTTGCCTACTTAACGGATCGACAAAAGATCCGACAAAACTTGAGGACACAAAAAGTGAATTAAAGATTAAAAAATTCCGTTAAAATCCACAGCCTCATCAAACATCTTATCCCAAAATTTTGATTGCAGCTCCCAAAAGGCAAAAAGGAGCATTTCCAAACGTTGTGCCCACTCTCGGAATCGAACCGAGGATCTTGTCATTACGAGTGACACGCAGTACCACTATGCCAAGCTACGAAAGGATCGTTAGTAGCTGTTGCGCCGGTTTGAATGTGAAGTGGATTAAACATACCGGGCGAATCAGGAAGATGTCAAAATTTTTGTTATTTAATTTTATATGGAGTGTAACAATCCCACCAGAGCTAGCACTTTAGCGAGCCAATAGACCTCGCACTTGAAACTCGAGTAAACGAGTCACTTCCACTCAACAAGGCATCGCACAGTATTGAGGTGCACATAATATTCATACAATACGTAATTGGAATAAACCATTTCTACAGATCGGCGGCTGGCATTGATTGCTATCTTTCAAACACAGCTTTGGGAGGCTTTTGATGACGCACGGACTTCAAGGAATCTCGGTCCGACCCTCACTCCGGCGCTACACAACTTAACCAACAAAGACTTCACGCTCTTCAAAGACAGCAAAAGATGCAACCAGCCAGGGAACTCCTTCGGGAGTTTCACGAAGTATGGCATTACGTCCGAGCAGAAACTGAGACAGATCGATTTCAGACTGCAACACTCAATGTCCCTTCATTATTACATGTCAATTTCGAGGCACGGGAGCTCGCCCTCAAACACTACAAACTTGGGCTTGGTACTGTAGCTCCTCGTTGGGGAACCTGGCTAGAATACAAATTTTACCCTCGGCGAGCGATGTTTACCCAGCCACGGACACACATCGACTTCTCAAGAGATATTGTACTTCTAAGGAGACGACACTAGCGAGCCAACGACATCTTTGAGTACTTGAGCACCAAGTACCTTCAGAAAATTCAACACTTCGCCATTGATCACCAGTCTCATTGGAACATCATGGATTCTGCGAAGATCTGCACGGACTTTCATGCTCACAAAACCTTCACAATCGTTAACCATTCTCGCTCGTGAGAATCATGTTCAATGGGCCATATCAAGGCTGCTTCAGAAATTAGGCAATGGGAACTACAGTGTGCTCCTGTGGGACCGATTAGAGGCCACGGCTCTATGCCAGACTCGATCGGCAGGATCTCGATAACGCCCTCGTTGAGTTCAAGGACGGGGAAGAGGAGAGAGCTAAAGATTGGATAAAGCCTGGAATCCGTGTTATGGAGTTGCTACGTGGCGATGAGTACTGTTGCAAGGGATTGCCTTGCACGACGGTGGGAGAAGCTTGTTGGTCCATTTCATGGGAACCGAAAATAAATTGTGTGGATAATGGCAGTGCGTTGGCCATGAGTCCTGGGATAATACTTTGTAAAATCAGTATTTGTACTGATGAAGTTCTATTGAGAAAGATCTAAGTAGATCCTTCGAACAAATATCTCACCAGCAGTGACAACGAGGTAAAGGGGTTCTTTGCACGTAAGCGATCATGTGACAGTCCACCAGCATGCGTCTGCATCCACGTCAGTGAAATTGGAGTCTGTTGACGTTAAAGCATGTAACGAATAGTATAAAATATCTTCAGCAGACAATCCAGGCGCATTCGCTCTTCTTCTTCCCAGTAGTGCCGGTTGTGGCTCCTTTTGACTTCAGCTCGACATCCGAACCAATCAGCGTCACGCTCCCCGCAAGTACATCCATCCAGCTAAAGGTCTCGAACTTACAATATCTCGGATATAAATACAACACTTCACCAATCAGCGTTCATCAAAGTCATTGAATGCATAATACATATTTCTGCTTAAGCCATCCACGTACCTGCTTCTCACATTCAAATATTTGCGCTCTCCATTCAAAACCCTTCATATTTCCAGTAGATTTATTGGTATATCCTAGCTCATTGAAATCGAAACAGGACCCAAAATGGCAGACCTAGAAACCCTCCTCCAAACCACCTCCTCAACTACCACCCCGGGAACACCATCTACCTGAAGATAGTCACCTTCTACGACACAGTCAAAGACCAGCCAGCCGGTTTTCGAGACCTCGGTTTCGACTTCCTCTCTATATGCTAAATCCTCCATGCCTTGGAAGAAAGTCTCAAAGAGCACTTCAAATCGCAGCAACCTTTCCCCCAACAGGCGATTCTGGAACTTACGAAGATATTGGCCAAGACGAACGAGGATTTTGAGCAGCTAAAAGCTCTGTTGGAGAAGTTTACGGACTATGAAAAGAGGGGAACGTTGGGCAGGGTGATGAAGACCTGGAGGCAGGTGTTTGCGGACAAAGAGATTGGGAAGGTTAGAGGGAATTTGCAGGCCATTAGGGGGCGTTGACGATGACGATGCTGTTGACCAATATGTAAATGTCTGGATTCTCGGGAGGTCTTGGACAACAGTGTTGATATGTGACCCGCAGAAATCCACACAGAGTAACTGTGCTATCTGCACAAGAATATGGAATGCTGGCTGCGAAACTTCAGCAGCATGCAGATCTTCAGACAGCTCCCGTAGACGAACCGGTGGCCAAACTACCAGGAGATACCCAGACGCCACAAGAGCTACTAGCTAGTGCTGTGATAAACACTTCAATTTATGGAACTCCGAAGTCCTCCTTTACATCAATGGCGGAGGAGCCCGCTTCAGCAACAGATGACAGGATGGCTCCATCTGTTTCCGAGATGTCTATTTCGGACAGGGTACCAGAGCCATCCATTGTGTCGAGCATAGATCATGACTCGCAGCTATTCATCGAGGACGGCTTGATTCCAGCGGAGGAAGGAATCGTCTATGTTCCTACCCCGCCTTCTAGACTTCATGTTGACTGCTCGAAAATCCGATATCGGATCCCGAAGCAGACATCAGGCGCCGGCAATTCATCGCTGCAAAAGGCCCTTCTGAGTGCCATTGCGGGACAAGAGCTGGATATCGTTGAGCAGTTGCTAGATAGAGGCGTTTTGCCAGACATTGGATCGTAGAAGAACGCCTTGATGGAAGCAGTCAAGGGCGAAGATATCAAAACCCCGCAGCTCCTTCTCGACTTCAGTGCAAATCCGAATCCTACACTTGCAGGTGGTATTACACCACTTCGGACGGCCTGCGAACTCAACCAAGAAGCAGAGGCAGATTTACTGATCGAATGGGGCGCAGACCCCAATGTTTTGGCTTCAGACCGAGCACCTTTGGCCTATGCAACTTATCACAAGAACCTAGCCTTGATGAACCTGTTGTTGAAGATGGCGCGGATCCGATGTTGAAAATGAAGACTGGTGAGAATGTGCTTCTCTACGCTTCAGGCCGAGAATGCCCACCCGAAATCGCGCAGGCAATGCTCCACTATGGAGCTAATCCTGATTTGAAAGACTCTCGTGGATTCTCCGCGGGTGGGGGTTTTTTTTTGGCATGCCGTCGAAACCAGCCTCATCTTGTCGAGATGCTTCTATCGCACGGTGCTGACCCCAATATGTCTAGACCAGAGCTTCCCGTGATAGACGCTGCCCGACATCCTCAATGTCTCCAAGCTTTACTCCACGGTAAAGTCGATCTCAAAAAGCGGAGAGGGATCATGGAGTTGGCGACGTACCATAACTCCATTGATTCAGCGAGGATGTTGTTGGATGTAGGTGTTGATCCAAACGAGAAGAGCCAAAACATCTATACGCCTTTGAATATTGCGATCCATGATAATCGCCCCGAACTCATGACACTGCTGCTCTCTCGAGGAGCTGATCCCAATCTGAAAGGTCAGAATGTACCTTTGTTCATGGCAACTCCCAGGCCATAGTTGCTCGAAATACACCTGGACAATGGCGTCGATCTCAAAAAGAACGCTGGGGCTCTCGAAATGGCGATTTATCATAATTCGATAGAATCAGTCAAGATACTGCTGGATGCTGGTGTAGATCCCAACGAGAAGAAGGATGGTGTATATTCCCCTCCTACATCAGCGATTCGAGACAATCGACCTGAAATTCAGGTACTCGTGTTATCTGGAGGTGCGGATCCAAATCTCAAAGGCCAAGCTATCCCGCTTGTCATGGCTAAAAACAGGGTCGAAATTTTCAATCAGCTCGTCGAGGGTGGTGAAGATCATGCAAAATGCTCGGGTGTTTTGGAATCCGCTGTCTACCATAACAACATAGCATCTGTCAAGTTCTTACTAGATGCAGGGGCCAGTCCTAATGACAAGAATCAGGGAGTCTATTCACCACTTACCTCAGCAATTCGAGATACTCGTCCCGATATCCTTCAAGTTCTTCTAGAAAGAGGTGCAGATCCAAATATGAAAGGGCAGGATGTTCCTCTTGTAATGGCGGTACGCAACTCGGCAATACTGAGGCAGCTTATAGCCGGAGGTGCCGATGTGACAAAACACCAAGGACTTCTTGAATTAGCAGTCTATCATAACAAGATGGAATCAATCGACATCCTACTCGAAGCTGCTGCTTGAAAGAGGTGCAGATGTGGATCTCATGGACGAGACCGGCCAAAGTGCTATGGATAACGCGGCAAACAAGGGGTATGATGATATTGTGAGGATGCTGCTAGATGCCATGGAACGAGAGAAACACAGAATGCAAAGTCTTCGGTCGTTATCGGGACCACATTGGAGGTGAAACGAGGAAGGAGGCTTGGCTCCTCTGCTCTGGATTCTGATAGGGCAAGACCAATTCGCTTGAAGGCTGGCCATCTCGGAAGGTATCAACAACGACTGTGTCAAGAAGAGAAGTGTCAAGGCTGCTCAACAAGCTAATTGGAGGATTTGAAGGGACCCAAAAGCCACGTGCTGAAAGTCGTGCTGCTCGCTGAAAGAGGTTCAGTGCATTAGGTCCTTAGTCCACTTCGGAGCTTGACCGTCAACCGTCACACGTGGACAAAGATATTGTCTTTATCATCCCAACAAAGCAGCTGAAGAATGCTTACAAAAAGTCCCACAGCGTCCCACCGACTCGCACAGATTCTCGCGCCCATCAAATACTGCCGATCAGTCGTCCGGCTCCCACCTCGAATGCCACATTCAGACCCAAGCTCCTGTCAAAGGGTGGGGTAAAAGCCGGTAATGTTCCGAATCGAGAAACTCTGACTGCCAGGCACGGCCTCGAACTTCCCAATCCATCCGCAGATAGACGGGAGTCTATCTCACTTTAAGCATGTCTCCGTTGGATCACATCTGCACTCCACAGTGCTGTGCCCCTTGGGACGGCGTCGTCGTCGTCTTGATCTCTGATCGATCTGTGGTCTAGACTTTACAAGCGAAGGCAAGGTAACATCGCGATACCAAGATTCGCGATATCTGGGAAAGGGGAAGTCGATTTCGGAGAATCTGGCCGGGCGGTTAAAAACTCTCGTTTTCGGGTGGGGCTGCCGAAAATTCTCATAGTCAGAAGGCTGAAGTTGCTGAAGACGTCGGATGGTAGGTGCAGCTTTGCTAGGGAGATCGGAGAGGTACCATGTTGGCGAGTAAGTCACGGCTGTCACCGGTAGTGAACCCCTGAGCTTAGCAAAGATATTATATCTCCGGTTTAAGAAAGTAGGTGGATATATGACGGTGATTAAGGTGTGCTACGAGGAGGCAAAGCAATGAATATATGTGAGAGTCTGTGGAGAATTGTGACGTTTTCCATCCCTTAATTTTGCAATCCACTCCCGCATCCTTGACTAGAAATCTCAGCTTCGCCTGTAAGTATCTAGACTTCTCTTCGAACTCTCCTGTAACCTACTAATGCTTGTCCAGCATCAAGGGCTCTTGGCAAGATGCAATTCTCAACTCTTCTCGCGGCTGCTCCGTTCTTCCTCGTGGCACTCTCAAGTGCTGCTCCTGCTCCTGCTGAGATCGAGATGGTATGTTGAAATTCCCCAGTCGTCCCATGTCCTTCTTCGTCCAAATCACTCTCCCAATAGCCCGACTAATCTTCCTGACAGCGTCAATCCAACTTTCAACATATCAACACAACGGAGCTCATGCTTGGTGCTTGTCTATCCGTGAGTAAATGGGGGATACACCTTTTTCCCTCCTTGGGATGTCCCATGATATTTCTCCCGAGATATTCTCTTGAAACATTCTTGAAAGGGCAATCGCTGACTCTCCCATCTTCTAGATGGGCTCGTGCTATTATGGTGGAAACACATTGGGCTGCTATACTCATGGCTGCGCAAATCAGACCTATCTCGGTGGGATCTGCTCTTGCAATGCTGATGTGCAAGACGCTATCGACGTTCAGGCTGCGAAGGGGCAGAAGCAATGGCCAGTTAAGTGTCCGTACTAGACGCGTACGGTGGTGAAATGGGAAGCGATGATAACGAAGACATGATACCTAACTAGGAGAGGCAAGGAACATAATGATGGTGGGAAGGAAGTGGATGCAGATGCAGCTGAAACACAGGAATTTTGTACATACACAGCACCAATTTCTCATTCCCGATGCACGCCAAACGCCTCGCTAGAATCAAACACATAGTACAACATTGCCCATAACCCTAGAAGTATCCGTTACCTTAGGTAATGCAGTACCAGCCAGCAGAACAAGAAAAAAACCACCACTCCTGCCCAGAAGATCCACTTATCCTGCTTCGCCCTCCTCTCAATCATCCGTATGGTATCTCCACTCACACCCAGCGTGTTTGCGACAGTGTACAGCCTCTTCTGGGTTCCCTTCAAGATCTCTCTCTGTTGCCCCAAGTCCCCTAAAACAGCTTGTCCCCGTGCGAGGTACTCGTCCAGTGCCGTATTCGTATTTTGAAAGAAGGTTTGCTCCCTCAGCGCATGCGTTTCCCTCGTCACATCTCCTGATTGCATACTCAAGCTACCCGCTTCCTTAGGCGCCCACGGCGAATGCATACTCGGGCTAGTTGAGACCGCAGCATTCGAGTACGGATTATCTGGCGTGGCAGTGTTATGTGGCCTCCGTCCCAGCAGCTCTTGCCTGTTAACCGATGATTGTGCATCTTCGTTTTGCAGCTTCAGTTCCTTGAATTCTTCTCGAAATGACTGCAGCTCTGCCCTGAAGGATTTGAGGCGTTCTTCGGCCTTTTCTTTTTTGGAGGAGTTGAGTTCGGATTTTATGAGTTCGGCATAGGAGTCGAGGGTTCGTGAGAAGGACGTCAAGGATGCTGAGATCTGGCCCAGAAACGAGGGCGTGAGAGGCTGGCCGGAGGGGGTGGATGATAGGTCGCGCTTTAGAGAGGTGGACTGTTTAAGGGCTGTATTGAAGAGTGTATTCTGGTTGAAGATTAGCTTAGGATCTGTGAGTGGGGATAAAGACTTGCCATTGTGGCGGATGCTGAAGCTCATGCAGAGCTTCAATAATTGTTCAATATGTGCGGAGAAGAAAGAGGGCAGGTTGCGGACACAATATCCTTCCGCGATGGAGTACCTCGATAAAGTTCTTTGAAGCCACCAGAGCCTTGCCTTTGCATTTCCACACGTGGCTAGTTCAGAAGTCAATGGCTTCAGCCCAAAAGTGGCTGTGGCTGTGGCTGTGGCTTGACTTATCGTTGTCGGTTTTATCCGGCGGCACGTCAGCGATTTTCAGGGACCTGTTGGGACTGGACCTAGACCTGAGCCTGTTTTCTTGCTTGCTTTCATGCTTGAGCACAGATGGTGATCTGATTTCCTCGTATCACAGTGAGACAGAACCTCGGTAGCCTTCCTTCCTTCCACAAAGGCACATGTCAAAATGTGTAGCACGTTCATGAGGTTTGCGCATCCAGAAGTAGAAGTTCCCACATTCCTAGCGTACCGTACGTACCTTCCTCAACCTTCACGGGAATCCAAATGCTTCCCCCTACGCCTCTTCTCCTACTTGTTCCCTCGATCTCAACTACGAGCATATTCTACTTCGTCTAGAACCTAAACTGTCGAGATTGTCTCTCTCCCACATCGGTTTGCGCCTCGGAAAACGCCTTGCCGCACATTGTCTCGCGAGACCGCACAAACGTCACCGTCCGACGAGACCGCGGGGTGCCCAAAATATCTAGGAATCGAAGCCTCAAGTTACACTTCGGTCACAGTTTGTCGCGCAAACTCGGTCAAATCATTGATCTTATTGTCGTTTGCGTAACCTTACGCTTCCAGATAGGCATCCGTGTCGGGTACCAACTTCATCAATCTTTACGACTCCCAAAGCTACGAGTGACTTCCACGAAGTCTGTTTTCCCAAGGAAATTTTACAAGGAATGGTAGTTCTGGTTAGAATACCTTGTGCGCATCGTCCTTCGTTCGAGTGGAATTCTTCCTGACATTGCGACAGAAATCCCTCACTCCTGCCAAGATGCCGATTTTTAGCTCCAACTACCTGCTGCCAGCTATTTTGCTGAACCCAGCTTTCGTCCTCCACCTCATCAATACCTTCGTTTCGCATATTTTCCCACCGACAACGACTGTCACTCATTCTCCGCATCCTATCATGGAAAGTCTTGGTCCGCTACCAGGATCGACTCTTTATTTCGACGTACATGCCGACGACCGCTTATGCTGGGGATATACTGGTGTTATGGTTGTGCTTCAGATGCTTGCCATTGGGCGAGTACAGGACAACAGAGACCGACGGAGGGAGGCTAAGGCAGCGGCAAGACTCGAAAGGGAGAGAGGCAAGAAGGAGAAATTGGATAAGCTTGCCATTGAGCGAAAGGCGCTGGGATTAGATGGAGCAAAAGATTCTGATCCTGCGGGCATTTCTGGCGATGGACAAGAACATCCCTTGACTGGTCTCACACACCGAGGAGAGGACGAGCTAGTCGAGGAGAGCGACTTGGAAGAAAGGAAGAGCGGCCTCGAAAGCGATACGAGTGTGACTGAAACGAGCGAAGAAGAGATGTTTGTTTGAGAACAAGCTTGGTTTCACGACTCGTGGTCAATTTGGTATTTGGCTGGAAAAGGATGGCGTTCTGGGACGACAAGACAAGGAAAGGTGTTATAGGAAATGGCATTGATACTGGCGTTTGAGGTGCGGTGAGATACTGATAGACAAGAGTATCAGACCAATAGAACGAAGTTCCTGATTTCACCAAGGGCTTCAAGTCGGATGTTGAGGGATGAAATCGGCTTGTCGGAGTCATGAACTGACTTAGGGACTGACTGGGATGACTAATGCTTCCCTGGACAAGCGACCCCCTCTTGCATTTCTTCGCTTTAGCAATCCTATCCATCGCAAGGTAAGTTAGCCAGCTATTCTCATCTCGATTACTTCTGAACCTGCGAATCTGCTCAGGTCTCCTGCCGCCCTTCTTCTTGCTCTCCCGCGAAGCTGCAGCTGCATCGCTTGTCACATCGAATGACTGGGGCTCAGTGGGCCAGGATGCTAAGAATTCATAGAATAGAATCCCCATCTTTTGTTCTCCTGTCTCTGGTCAATTTCTGTTGGCTCATATTGCCGCTCTTCCGCTTGGCGCGCGGCCAAATCCTCTATCGCATGCGGTGGCTAGAATGTGTCTTCGCTGGCCCCTCAACGTTTTGGTTCTTTCATGTTTGATACAATAGTTGGTTCCCCTTCTCTGCTCACATCCCAATTTCGCCGCGAGTTCATATAGTCGAAATCCTATTCTGCTCTCGGATCGTGTGATCAGAAATCTTGTGAGAGATGGCATCTGACAAGAAAGCATGCATCTAAGCTCATCTCGCGTCGATTGCTCTGCTGTTCTGATTCTTTTTGCGATCTTCTGCTGTGATTGAAGCCTCTCAGATGTGTCAGTTGGAGTTGGAGTTGGTCAGGAATGGGATCTTATGTCGGAATACTACTATCTTTGGTCTTGCACCCTTCTTCCCTTGATGGACAGGCGGTTCTGTATTTGATGAGCACCCGAATAGTTGCGAATGTCCTTCTCACGTGCTACTTGTTCTCATACATACGAGCTTGAATAATTGAGGTCTATAGAGCTGCTCTGTTTCGCATATAGTTTTTAACCTATGATGCTTGAATTCTCACTATGCTTCATCTCTCGAACCGACACACACTGTCGATTCGAGTCAACTTTTGGGGACTTGCCAATACTTAGAATGGCGTTAGACATCGTGGTATTGGCATTGCAGCGACCATATTTTTACGTCCAGGTTTTAGGCGAACCAACACCAAGGTATGAAGAGTTCTAGTATCTATCTAGCTGCAGGTGATATCAGGCATGATAGAAACAATGTTATGCCTCCCCCTATTGTAAGCGAGAGACAGGGTTCCCACAACGTGGAATCATTGACGAATACGGAGAGTGTAGACAAAACTTTGACATTTATCAAACGCACCTATCATTCTCACCAAGCACAGTGACCTCCATCGACTCGCAAGTCGGCGCCGGTCATGAAGCTACTTCCATCTCCTAACAAGAACAGAATGGGTGCTCGATACTCTTCGGCATGACTTATCCTCCCCAACATGTTGCCCTCTGTCCATAGTTTCCTTGTTGCCTCATTTGAAGTATCAACCTCGCTGAGCCGGGTATATATGTAGCCCGGGCTCAATGAGTTGACGCGGATAGGTGGATGGTTTGGCGAATTGCCCCATTCCATCGCGAGCGAGCGAGCGAGCTGGAGGATGGCAGACTTTGAGGAGTTGTACGCAGATGTGTTGACTCCCTTGTATGTGTTAGTCATTTCTTTTTGTTGCAGGGGTGGTACTTGAATAGTAGTCGGAAAAGGTAACTCTGGAAGGAAGGAGGGAGTAACGGGAGGAGAATACCTTGTTTGCAACACTTCCACTCATACTAGCAATCAACACCACACTCCCTCCCACCTTTTGCCTCTGCATCACTCTCACAGCAGCCTGTACTACCAAGAATGTACCCATAACATTAACATCCAGCAACTTGCGAAATGCATCAGCAGGATAATCAACAGCATCGATCTTTCCCGATGTCCCTGCTGCAGTCACGACTCCCCGAAGTGGATGCCGGAGTTTGGAAATTGCTTCATCGATCACTTTCGAGACCTGATGCTCATCGGTGACGTTGAGTGAGTAGTAGAAGAATTGAGCCCCATGATTGGATGCTATGGCGTGGAATCTGTCTATTGCACGTGATCAGGAGTGTCGATGTAGATGTTGGGGGAGAAGTTGGGATTACCAAGATCCTTTGGGTCTGGAGAAAGATCGAGACATATCACATCTCCTCCTGATTCCAGGATCGAGTATATGACGGGTGAACCGACTCCTCCAAGACCACCGGTAACTGCGGGGTGTTAGCTGGTGAGATTGTGGGGTGGGATAATGGTGACCTAGGATGGTGCGTTCTTGGAGGGTGAAAAGCTGCTTGGTAGGGACATTATAAGTTGTTGAATCCATTTCTCGTTCCGTCGCTGGTTCACAATATTTAAAACTTGAAGAGGCATTAAATACTAAACCCAAAGTCGAAATTCCCCATACGAGGGAAGAGCTACTGTTCGTCGCTTGAAGATCTCCCGTGACAGGCGTTCCGTTGCGGCGAAGGGTGCCCTTGTCTGCAGCACATAGGAGATAACAGTGAGATACTACATTGGTCGACAATCTACGTGATCATGATACTGAAAATTAGAAGCCTTGAAATCCTGCGTCTCATCCAACTCAGTCCTTCGGCCCACGTATCAAATTCTTGATGCCTTCCCCACGCTTTGTCTTGTCCCAGGCATACATCGCCCGCTCAAAGGGCTCCTCGCTGCTGATCAAATCCTTTACAGCTATCTTTCTTGTCTCTAGGAAATGCATCGCCAGCTCATAATCTCCCGCATTATACCGAAAACATCCTTTCATGTTGATCTCCTTTTCAGACAGTGTCACAATAGGGAACTGTATCTTGAACTTTCCAAGTCCGGCCTGAATGAAAGTACCACCACGCTTTGCCGTGCAGATTCCAGTCTCGATACATATCTCAACTCCGGTGGCTTCCAGAATCGCATCAGCTCCCTCGTCCAATCCATTTTCCTCGATGATCTTGCGCGCCGAATCTTGAGCAGAGTCCTCACGAGAAGGCAAGAAAGTCCCAGTTGCTGCAAACTTCTTCGCAAACTCAAGCCGAGACCCATTCACATCCACAGAAATGATCTTCTTAGCCCCCATGGCTTTCGCAACAGCAGCACAGAGCAATCCGACGGTTCCGGCTCCAAATACCACAACATCTTGACCAGCTCTGATGTCGGCAAGTCGAGCAACATGAACTGCAACAGCGAGGGGTTCGACAAGCACGCCTTCGTCTAGGCCCATGAAGTCCGGTAGCTTGTAGCAGAAATCTTCAGGCACCTTAAAGTATCTTCTCAGTGCTCCATGGGAGTATGGTGGATCGGCTGCGAATTTCATGGTAGAACACAGGTTGTAGCGACCTTCCTTGCAGCTTTTGCAACGACGACAAGGTTGTCCGGGCTCGATTGCGACTTTGTCGCCTAACTTGAGAGTGGTCACGGCTGAGCCGAGTTCGTGGACGATTCCCGAAGCTTCGTGTCCCATGATGAGAGGATTTGAATGGCTAACTTTGGTTATTATTCCGCCGTGACTCCAAAAGTGAACCTGAGATTTTGTTAGAAGGATTCGAGATTCGGGGAGAGAAGATTTTTGATGGACTCACATCACTACCGCATACTCCAACATAAGCTATGCGAAGAACAACGTCATGAGGATCCTCGATTGTAGGATAAGGACTATCTTCGAACTTCGCCTCTCCTGGCCCGTACAGAAAGCATGATGGATTCGCAAGTTCTTTGGCCATTTTTAGGGATGCGTACGTGGAATGATTGCAAGATACGACGAAAAGGTACACTTATATACCCAACAGGAAAGCGCCACACTTCGATGAACTCTCGGTAGAGAGCGTTCAGTTTGACATATCTAGAAAGCTTCTCTGAAGGGTCAAAGGGCGCCCGAGGTCCCGTGGTCCAGTAGTCCAGTAAGGCACTTGCCCGCGACTGGTCATTCTTATCTATTGACGCGCAAACGCCTTGTATACAACGAATGGCCCTCTTAACTGCCTGCATTCTCATGCATCTATGGAGGAGAGAGGGAACTGGTCATCAGATGTGGCGAAGAAGGCGTGAAGATGCACATTTAGTGCACTTGCTAGGATACCCCGCGCCTTCCGAACCCTGAAAGGGGGAAGCGGCCCACACTAACGGGCCACATTGCTCCGAACGCCAATGGCTTACCCCAACTTTGGAGACTCTTAGGCAACTAAGCCGAAGCTGGTCAGTGCCAATGGAATGAAGCCCAGTGTACTCGTATCGCACGCCTTGGGATCGTCAACCTTTCTGCTCACAGGTGAAGATTGCGAGGTGAGGAGGACGACATGTGAAAGGCTCTTGCCATCTCTACGCAGCTACAGAGCTCAAAAACTACAAGGAGCAAAGCGTTCTCGCTCGACCCCATGGCGGGAGCAATTCGCTAGAGGGAGGTGCAACGGGAAATTGGTTCGAGCGTCGCCGGAAGGAGAGCGAGTTTAAGGATTCGAGCCCCACGGTCTTGCTGATCGGAGCTGGTACGTAAATTGTCTCTGTGTCGCTGTGGTGTGTGGTTGGGGAATCCAGGTCAATCGGGTCTGAACATGGCAGCGAGACTTCAGCAACTTGGTCTGATTATAGACAGGAATCCCCGAGTTGGCGACAATTGGAGGCAACGATACCGGGTCAGTTCCCCGGAAAGGTTGGTACTGCATCACTAATACACTCGCTCAGACTCCAGTAACCCAAGATCCCGTACACTATAACCATATGGCATATCTTCCATTCCCCTCGACTTGGCCGATTTTTACGGCAAAAGACAAACTGGCCAACTAGCTCGAGGGTTATGCGTCTCTCATGATGTGGCGCGGCAGTGAACATCCTGCGTCCTGGTATGTGGGAGGAAGTCTGGCACTTGCGAGGATCTACTCTAAGTTTCTGGGCTTGCAAATCAAGGCATTTGAGGAATGACTGAGGTGAAAAGAAGTCGGGGCAGATTTCAGAACCAAAATGGTGCAGAGAATTGAATGAGTAACGCATGTCTTGCACTTCCTTCAGGAAAATGGACTTGGAAGCCTCTCTCTCCTTTCGGTATTGTTGTTCTTCCGTGCTTGTGCTTGGCGATGTCGCATCGCATCTTTGGCGTTGAACAGAAACTCGCCAAGAACGCAACTACAACATCTGATTCATTCATCCCAAATTCTTGAAGCTGGCCAGGTGAATCCAATGAAAACAATCACGCGTAGAGGGAACATCAGAAGGGGACTTGCAGCCTCAATTTCATCCAAACTTCCAGAATGTCCCAAGTGTTTGTGATATTACCAATGTCAGAAACGGTAGCAAACTCACGACAATCTTTCGAACAATGAAACTTCAATTGCACGAAGAGAGTGCGCGACTTCAACAGTGACGTGTCGATATGACTTGGTTGCTGCATTCGAAAACATGAAGAATGCGTGAAGAGGAAGAACCAAAACCAAAGCAGTGGGGCCTAACTCGAACTCAACCCTGCAGGCTAGCGGCCGCATTCTGTCGTCGCAATGGTGATGTTGTTCCAGGCTTCAAGCTCTCGAGCATCTCGAACAAATGATCAAGAGCACTTCAGACCACGGAGCAGCTCTAGAAATGCGTTTATTACGAAGAAGGCCATGAATTCTCGATCATCATCCATATCACTGCCAGCTCCGCACCTCCAGACTCGACCATCATTCGCTTCCCGATTATCCTTCGCGGTATCCAATGCTGAGCAAGGCGAGGCTAGGGTTGCGCCGACTGCAGCTGAACACCTGATAGAAGAGGAGATTGATGAGATCAAGAGATATGAGGTGTGTGCAAGGCAGAGATTCTTCGTTCAATAAGTACTAACTGGCGTTTAGGACTTCACAACAATAGGTAACGACGAGTACTTCCGGATGCGAATCAGCCTGCTGATAATTGCTGTCAGATTGGGTCCAGGATGCTGCGAAAGAGCAATTGAGGCGAAAGGTCCGACGAAAAGAAACCGCAGGATTCTTCGAACGAGGAGGACGGGCGGGATGGAGGTACAAGCTTTGGGAGTCCTACGAGGCAGCCCAAGGGTGGATAGTGGTCACATTAATTGGTGATTATGGAATACCATCTGGAGAAGCATTTCTAATGTCGCATAGGTGCGGCTATTGGAGTGAACGCTGCTTTTCTCAATATCATTACAGAATGGCTCTCGGATGTGAAGTTGGGATACTGTAAGACGGCATTTTATCTGAATGAGAACTTCTGTTGCTGGGGTGAAGACAACGGTATGAATGGAGGCTCTGACAGGCTTCATTTGGCTGACGGCGTATAGGCTGTGACGACTGGCATCGATGGAGCTCATTCGCTCCGGTCAACTATGTATTATATATCATGTTTGCTGTATGTTCTCCCGCCTCTCAACCGTAATTCCACTAATCGGTACAGACAATATTTGCTTTAACTTCTGCCAGTTTAGTAAGATCTTTTGCGCCATACGCAGCGGGGTCTGGGATTTCCGAGATCAAATGCATCATTGCCGGATTCGTCATGAAAGGTTTCCTGGGATTCTGGACCCTGATCATCAAGTCTGTTGCTCTACCTCTGGCCATCGCTTCTGGCCTTTCCGTTGGCAAAGAAGGACCTAGTGTGCACTATGCTGTCTGCACGGGGAACGTTATATCAAGGCTATTCGAAAAGTACAAGAGAAATGCTTCTAAGACGAGAGAGATCCTAAGCGCGTGTGCCGCTGCAGGAGTTGCTGTAGCTTTCGGCAGTCCTATCGGAGGAGTATTGTTCTCACTCGAAGAGATGTCGTCTTATTTTCCTCTGAAGACCATGTGGCGAAGCTATTTCTGTGCCCTGGTAGCGACGGCTGTACTGGCAGCCATGAATCCTTTTCGGACAGGTCAATTGGTCATGTTCCAGGTCCATTACGATCGATCATGGCACTTCTTTGAAGTCGTCTTTTATATTATTATTGGAGTATTTGGCGGCTTGTACGGTGCATTTGTGATCAAATGGAATCTGCGAGCACAAGCATTTCGGAAGAAATACCTTACGAAATACGCAATCCTCGAAGCAACATTGTTGGCGACTGGCACGGCAATAATATGCTATCCGAACATGTTCCTGAGAATCGACATGACAGAGAGCATGGAGATTTTGTTCTTGGAGTGTGAAGGAGCTGAGGATTACAACGGGCTATGCGACAAAGAGAACAGATGGAGTATGGTCTTTTCGTTGACCATAGCGACAATACTAAGGGTATTCCTGGTTATTATATCCTATGGATGCAAGGTTCCAGCTGGAATCTTCGTCCCATCTATGGCTATCGGAGCATCGTTTGGCCGTACCGTTGGTATACTAGTACAAGCCCTCCACGAGGCATATCCTGCATCAGTGTTCTTCTCGGCATGTCAACCAGATGTGCCCTGTATAACACCGGGAACTTACGCCTTCCTGGGAGCGGCTGCGGCATTAAGTGGTATCATGCATATCACAGTGTCTGTCGTGGTCATCATGTTTGAGTTGACCGGGGCTCTCACATACATCCTACCGACAATGATTGTTGTTGGTGTCACCAAAGCAGTGAGCGAGCTCTTTGGCAAAGGCGGAATCGCAGACAGGATGATCTGGTTCAGCGGCTTCCCTTTCCTCGATAACAAAGAAGACCACACTTTCGGCATCCCCGTCTCACAAGTCATGACTGGTGACGTTGTAGCCCTCCCCACCACCGGTCTCAGCATGAAGCATCTCGAACAGCTCCTCGCAGAAGACAAATACCAAGGCTTCCCCGTCGTCGAAGATCGTGCCTCGAAAATCCTTGTGGGCTACATAGGACGAACCGAACTCAAATACGCCATCGACCGCGTGAAAAGAGATCGTTCTATCTCTTCCGCAGCAAAATGTTATTTCAGCCTTCCATCCTCAATTGGACAATCACAACCTACCACCCCGGCCGTCACCTCCACCACATTCGACGGCATGGCATCTTCGTCCGTTGATTTCAGCCGCTTTATAGACAGCACTCCCGTCACAGTTCATCCTCGCCTTCCTCTCGAAACCGTCATGGAACTCTTCCGCAAAATCGGACCTCGTGTCATCCTAATCGAATACCATGGCAAATTAGCAGGGTTGGTCACGGTGAAGGATTGTCTCAAATATCAATTCAAGGTTGAAGCTAGCGAGAATCCGAGGGATGATAGACATTTGGTGGAGGGTCAAGAGAGGCTTTGGGGTGTATTGAAAAGAGGGGCGGGGTGGATAAGTGAGAAGGTGAGTACGGTCAGCAGGGGGCGGATTAGGATTGGCGGAGATGCGGGGAGGGAGCGGGAGAGGGATGTCAGACCGCCGAGGGGCCAGAGTGGACCGACGAGCTATGTCATGGACGGGACGGAGGAGGATATTGATGATGGGGTGGAGTTGGAGGATCGGTAGTCTTGCTTTGAATACACATTTTTCACGCTTACAGTCCCCACAGAGGATGACACCTTCAAGCTAGCTTGGTGTGGATTTTTAAGCCGTACTCTAACCCGCCGTGAGGCTAATATCTGTTCCCGTACGAGACATTTTGTTCAGGAAAAATTCGGTCGGCTCAGCTGACATACCTTTCCCAGTGCACGCCATAAAAAGAGGCATTGGTCTGGAAGAATTAATAGCGTCGTGGTGCAGCCAAATTGTCCAATATAAGACATAGATTGGTGGGATTTCTCCTCATTTTACCTACTATCGTACATGCTAAAGATGTCAAAACCTCTGTCTTGTTTTCACACAGAACTAGCTTTCTATCCAAGCCTAGCCCCCCCCCCCGTCATCTCTTCGTCTCTAACACTATCCATTTCCAGCTATCAATCGAAATCTCTACTCATCCCAAATAATACTCGTAATCTGCCCCGGTACATCTAAGCTCGCCACAAAATCCCCATACAACCCCGTCTTCACATCTCGACTAACAACCACCACCCGGCCATCGTTCTGTAGCCCCACTGCAGCGAGCGTCCCATTCTTATTGACCGAAAACTGCCTGGGGAACGCTCCTCCTGCTGGTGACAATTGCTTGAAATCCAGCTTTCCCGTAGCATCGTCGATAGCCCAGACTTGGAGCGTGTCGGATGGGATTAAAGTACTGTTCTTCGGGTCGAAATTCTTGATTTGGAACAGAGATGCGTTCCGCGATGAAGTGAGGAGGAATTTGTGATCAGGAGAGAGAATGGCTTCTGCGGCGGCTGCTCCAACTGGCGTGCTTTGGTTTCCATATGTGCCTGAAATGAAGAGTTGCTGGAATGAAAGCCCGGAGTCTGAGTAAGTGACGTTGTACGAGGCGATTGTATTCGCGAGCTCGGAGATCAGAAAGAAATAGGTATTTCCGCAAGCGGCTTTCAAGAATGTTCCATGACGGGGTCCAGAGCCTGCAGGAACAGGGATGGGTGTTACGGCTGTAAGAAGACTGGTTTTGGGGTCGATTTTGAAGATTCGTACAAGGTCTGCGCCTAGATCTGGGACGGCGATGTAGGAATCTGTGGGATCGAGGATAGCTTCGTGGGGGTGAGGAGCCTCCTGGCGATCCGGGTTGGGACCAGGTTGTGCGAGCGTGAAGGGGAAGGCCTGGATGGGGTTGAGGGTGCCATTGGCATTGATGGTGTAGCTGGTCACCGCGGATCCACCACTAATATTGCCGCTTGTGAGTTTGTATCTGGAGCAACAAGGGCAAGAGTAGGGAGACTTACTAGTGGGCAGCAGCGATCCCTTTTCCACTGTTATAAACGACCGTGCTCACAGCGCCAGCAATTGTCAAGTGTCGGTCAATCAAGGTGAGTTCACCTGACTTCGAGGTCTTGTAAGACGCTATAGAGCTATTCGGTACTCCAAATCCTTCGTCGACACAATAAACCACGTCGTTGTACTCATCTTTGGTCAGCCAAGAAGGACTCGGTACGGATCCGTCATTGACTGAGACAGGATTCAAAGAATATGCTCCATTGGGCAATTGACTCAATTGCACCGAAGTTATATTCCCGGCGTAGGAAGAAACATATAGATTCGTGGCAAGCGTCGACGTGACGAATCCACCAAGCGAAAACTGTGAGAGGCGCATATTTGCTTGGAAATTGTCCGCAGTCTCAGCGAGAGGGTATCCAAAAGAGCGTAGAAAGGTGGGAAGGAGGTGGAGGTTGAAAATGGGGAGCTGCCACATTTTTATTCGGGGTAGGCCAAGGGCCCAAGTCGCCAAGTCCCGGTGCCGGGAAGTTTAATTCCAGAGTTCAAACGAAAGCGAGAGTGAAGTAGGGTCAGTAGGGCAAGCTTAGACAGATGAGGCAGTCAGCGTGAGGGGTATGTGGCTCCGTGGTTGAATGAAGAATGGGACCTTGAATGGCTGCAGAGAGCGACTCTACTAAGTGTGCCGCATTGGGGTAAAAGAAGGCGAATCCCATGTGTATTGCGTGGTAGCGAGTGTTTATTTCGACATAAACGTGAAACGACGGCCAATTATCAGCCGTTACCAACAAGTGAAGGCGTTTCTGAGTGCCGGCTCGATGAAAGATGTTCCGGAGACGGGAAGTCGGCGCATTACCCCGGATTGGACTAAGCTAACTAGGTGTAGTGGCGTACTCGGTGGTGGCGTACTCCACTTTTCTAGTCTCCCCTCTTAATCTCGAAGTCCGAAACCTCCGCAAGGCTTTTCCGGGCAGGAGAGGTCAGCCAGCCATGTGATTGCCAGTAACACCACCACTCACAAATCAAATGAACACGATCGCCGTGGAGGTCCAGTACAGTATAATGCTCTCTATCCTCAACATCTGCGGCTAGATCATTTCTTTCCTTTCATAACCCAAAACACGTCGTGCGCTCCTGTTCTTTCCTCTCTCTTCTCTTAATTCAGTAACAATATGGATGCCAAGTATTCTGACGAACCTGGGACTTCCTCGTCTTCATCTGCCAAGTTCGCTTCCCCTCTTCTGTCCCTTCCACCGGAAATTAGGAACGAGATATATGAGTACACCATCGACTGGCCAAACTTTACAGATCTTTTTTCACGTATTCACGAATATCAGAAATTTCTCCAAGGCCAGGAGAGCTCAGAATGGGCACCTCTGTGCAGAATCGCTCGGCCTCATGTCGCTTCCCTGACAACGCCATCGATCCTACTCCTCAACGCTCAGATCAGCTCTGAAACCCTTAATAATTTATACAGAAAGCCATTGATACTCGACTCACCGCCTCCCCATGTCCCACAGCTCACCAAACGTATGGATATCACGCAATTCGTCAGCAAGGCCACCCTTCAACATCTACGATTCGTGTCACTGAAGATGGATTTGAGCTATAAGCGGAACCTTATGTCTGGTGCTGCCTGGTTGAGGACGGTGGAGATGTTATTGGAGGTCTGGTGCGAGCAAAGTAGCTTAGAGTGGGTGGAGGTGCAAGCTGATTATAGCCCGCCGCCAAAGTCATTGGGTAAGTTTACCTCGCTTCAAAAAAAACATCCCAGAGTTATGGATAGCTTCCTGGTCATGGAGCTTATTTGGGACAATTGCTCCCTGGTACTTTTCGCTGACGTTGTCTAGGGTGGTCCTTTGGCGAGGTGGCTCATCACAGGAATGTATTGATGATGTTGTCAATGGTAGGTTCCTCTTCGAATTCTTCTCGAGACTTTAGCTAATGGCAATTAGCTTAAAGATTTCGGAAAACTTGTTCCAGTGGTCTGGATAAGTGAAGCTTGGGGAGGGAGGATGATCAGGCGAGCGCCAGACAGACATTGATCAATGATCATACGGTGCCATCAGCTCGCGAAAGGCAACATTGTGTTTTCTGCTATACTTCTGCATCTAGTGATGTTTCTGAGCATAGTTAATCTATGATTTTCTTCAATTGACCTTTGTATCAATATTATTTCGGAGATACTATCTTGATCGCTTACAAAGCTTTTGATTTGGATCACATCGTCATTGCCCCGCACCCGGGCTGCCCCACCATCAGCCTTGCGTGAGATCTGCTAAATATTTACTAGCCTTCCTTACTCTCTTCTCTTTCCGCGCATCGTCGCCTCCATTCTTCACAATCTTCATCTCGAAAAGACAATATGGCACCTAGGATCTTCATGTAAGTCAATTGGATCAGTCCAGCTCTCAGATTATATTCCCAGCTTCAACAGCTAACCTACTTGATTATCAGCACAGGAGTGACAGGATACATCGGTGGTGATGCCCTTTATGCACTCGAGAAAGCTCACCCCGATTATAAATACATAGCACTTGTCAGAAATTCTAATAGGGGAGCTCCCGTCGCAGTGGCTCACCCAAAGATCCGCCTTGTCTATAGAACAAACGATGATTCCAAGCTGCTCGAGGAAAAGAGTGCAAGAGTAGATATTGTGATTCGTAAATCTAATCTCCGAACCCTTATTATTATAATTATAAAGGTTTGGGTTTTACGGAAAAGTATAATATAATAATAATTAAATTCTCGTAAAATATTTAAATTTAAATTAATTTAAATTTAAATTTATTATTTGATTTAATTACTTTTAATTAATTTATGAAAATATAATAAATATTTAAAGAATATTATATTATATATATAAAAATTATTTTATTTTATTTAAAATATTTAAAATTATTTTAAAATCGATTTTTAATTATTTAATATAATATAAAATAAAAAGATTTTTAAATTCTTATTTATTGAAAATTATATAAAATATACTTCTCTCGTTCCGAAAGAAAGGAGTCCGCCCGCTCTAATTAGCTTGATAAGCAAACTAGTAGACGGCCCCCTTTTTTCTTTTACTTCGATATATATATTACTTTGTAAGCCTCGTAAAAGTGCTTTTATAAGGAGCTACAAAGTCTTTGACTTTATTATAATAAGAAGAAACCCTTTAAAAGTAGGGAAGAATTACGTAATTGCGTAATTATATAATAAGATTTTGATATTTTAATTTTTAATATTTCTAGCGTTTAATAACTTTAGTGCCTTAAGTATAAACGAATCAAAGCCTTCAAAATCTCAAAATACTCCAAAAGGATACTCCTTGGGATTCTTGGCTTATATCTACTTATTGTAATCGATTCAAATATCAAGGGGAAATTCCTTGAAACGTTTTTTAAAAATTATATAATTGCGTAATTAGAAAGTTATAAGAGAATAATATTTTAGTATTTTAATATTTAATAATCTTAATATTTCAAGTAATAATATTCTAATATTTGAGCGTTTAATATTTAGCGTTTAATATTTAGCGTTTAATTCTTAGCGTTTAATAACTTTAATACTTTAAATTAAAATTAAAATTAAAATTTTTAAATATTTTAAAAGAATATTTCTTAAAACTTTTCCTAAGAATTATATAATTATAAAATTATAAAAAAAGTAGGATTTTAGTACTTTAATTAGTATTTTAGTATTTAATAATTTTAATACTTTAAATAAAAATATATTTAAAAAGTTTTATAATCGCGATTTATAATATATAATTACTTATTAATTAATAATATAATAATAAATTAATAAATTAATTAAAAATTTGAAATATAAATATATTTAATTAAGTTTTAAATAGTTTATATAAAGAATTATATATATATTTAAAGTATAAATAAATTGAGATTTTAATATTTCTTAATAATTATTCTTTTTAATATTATATATAAAAAAACTTTACTAAATTAATTAAAAAGTTATATTTAGTACTTTTATTAAAATTTAAAAAAATCGCTTATTTTTTCTTTAATTTTACTTTTCACGTATTTAATTTTTTCCTTTAAAAAGTTTATATTAATTCTTATAATAAATAAATAATTAAAATATAAAGAATTCGAATAAATAAAAAATTAAAATTAATTTCGAATTTCGAATTTTGAAAAAATATTTATATTATATATATTAAATTAATTCTTTATAATTAATTTTATTTATTATTTATTTGATATAAGAATTAATATAAACTTTTTGAAAGGAATTGGAAATCACGTGAAAAATGGAATTAA
>FJOG01000023.1:1119822-1143404 GCA_900073065.1 Phialocephala subalpina
GGAAAAAAAAAATTTATAATAAAGTTAAAAAAATAAAATAAAATAAAATAAAAGGGGTAAATATCGCGGAATTAGTTTCATGGGGCTAAATTTTGCGGCGTTAATATACATAACTATAATTACGTAATATTAATTATATTACTTCTTATAAATAATTTATAATTATATAAAATTAAAATAAATAAAAAGATATTAGATTTTTATTACGAAGTTCTTATAAAGAAAAATATAAACAAAAAATTATATTAGAATAAAGTTTTAATATAAAGGCGTAAAATAAACATTAATATAAGAATGCGGCGATCTTTTAATAAAACCAAAATAATTAATACAAAAGTATTTTACGTATTCGATTAAATTATAATGATAATATTAATAATAAAATTAAATCCATTTATATTTCGTTTATACTAACCAATTATAATCGTAATACCAAGTATAATTCTATTGTAAAATTACTATAATAAAAGTTACTTAGGTTTTGTGAATTATTTCGAGGTATACGGAATAATAAAAAAACTTTAATATTAGCGTCAAAATGGATAAGGTGGTTTATACTCATAATTTTTTTTATACGAAAAAGGCGAAGCCGATTTTGCAAGCGACTATATTATAGAGCAAGATAGTTGATTCGTTCGTTAATTACAGTCGCTAGCGAAATCGGCTTCCGCCTTGAAACACTACTAGGATTCCTGGGTCGCTAAGGACGAAGCTGACTTGGCGCACACGTGATACTAGGAGTGTGGCGCGCGGATGCGTGGATAGCGTCTTGGCAATGTGGCTTAGTTTAAATTTTAGAAGTGATCATTCCTACCTAACGGGCAGCCGTACTAAATAAGAGCCCAACTCGACTTGATGCGCTGTCTGGATCGCTAAAGTGCGTCTTTCCTTCGGCTCGACTTCAATTCATTCTAGCTTCAACTTGTGGGAAGCGCTGTTGCAGTGCTTGTCGAGATCACCCAATATTAGCATCTCGCTTGCTATCGTTTCTTTTTGTTTGCTTCTCTTGGCAGCCAGGCTGACTTTTAAAAGAGAAATTATAATACGACGACTATAAGATGGCCTCTCGAAGCCATTGTCACTTTGATATACGATAACTATACGGTCGCATAGCTATGCGCTTTGCCAATCGAGAAGGCGACTGCGAGGAATATACTAAATAAGTTTTACTTTACTTCTTTATAATTAGAATATAATAAGAATATTTATACTTTCGATCGCATTTATAAATATAATGTAGTTATCGTTTATTATAGAGATATAGGCATAATTGCTACTTTTATTATGGCCACGCGAATAGACTTTATATTTCGAAGGCTACGATTTAAATTATTAGTTAGTATCGCTAGAAGTATATTTAAGGAGAAGGATATCCGCTTTAAGGATATAGTTATTAGTAAAGGAGACGATAAATTAAGAGGTATTATAGTTTACGACCATAGAAAAATAACTTTAATAAAATTAAAATTAAAATCGTTTTTGAACGGTATATTAAAGGTATTACGTAATGCTTTTAGTGAGCTCGAATCTCGTTTAATAGATTAAGATAATAAAATTACAACGTATTTATTCGAAGTAATTACGAGAAATACCTATTTCTTAGTATTCGAATGATTAATTTCATTGATCGACGATTTCTTTTATAGCGATTATTTTCATATCAATTCGAAGGATAAGACTTGTATAAACTACGCAAAGGATTATATCATGGGTTGATTTCCTCGTATCGACTCGCTAATATACTTCGGTATTATTACTTCGAGTAATCAAGTTATTAAGAATATTGCAAAGCGAGCTAAGATATTTATAGTTTACTTTGGTATACTTGCCATTGAAATAAAAGCGATTGGATTGATAAACGTTTTTGGCTATATAATTATACGAGGTATTTGCGATTATATAAATTCGCATAAGAATAATAGTTGGTATAAGTACGCATCGGCAATAACTACTATAATTGCTAAAGAAATACTTGGGATTATATTGGTGGCTATAATAATAATTACTCCGCCGATAGTTATAATTAGTTAGTAAACGTTTTTCAGTTTAATATATGTAATATTATAAGCAGTTATAAAACCTATATTATACGTTCCATTGTGCTTTGTATTTTAATGAGTATATTTGTGATAAGAATATCAAGAAAAACTAATTATACTCAATTACTCCTTTATCCTACCTACTTGTACCCTTTCCAAGAAATGAATACTTCGTCGGACGTAACTCGCAATTCAAGGAGCTGACCGCAAGACTTAACACGGATTAGTTCTGCCGGCGTATCATAGTATAGGGTTTTAAGGGCGTTAGCAAAACTCAAATCGCTTTTGAGTTTGCTTACAAAACGAGGGAAATATCGCCAAAATACTTTATTTTTTGGGTATATATAAATATTTCGGCCAATTTCGAAAGGGGCTATACAAATATAGTAAAGTATCTCAAATTACTTAGGAAAACAAATCAAAATATTAATATTAAATTGCTTATTCGGGTCGCGTTAAATTAAAGGGAAAGCGATTATTGGATTTTGATTATAAATAACGCAAATGATATTAATATACTATTTAAAATAAATAATAACTCTAGATTAATAACATTGGTTGATTATCTCCCAAATAATTATATAGGTTTAATTATATTTACGACTTGGACTCGAAAAGCTATTATATTACTAGCTAAAAATAATATAATCTAAGTCCATGAGATAAATCGATATAATATAATGGAAGTATTCAAAAAGACTTTCTTTCAAGTAACTCGTCTTAATAATAAAAGTATTATTATTAAACTCCTCGAGATTCTAATTTATCTTTTTCTCGCTATTATTTAAATTATATCTTATATTAATAAAAACAATATTTCGATTGCGGAGTATATAGAACTTTATGAGAATAGCAAGTAAAATGTTATAAAAGTTCTAAGTAAAGATTTTAAAGATAAAGGCAAATATAAAAATATAAAAAATCCGATTATTATAATATAATTTATTTTATTCAATTAAATTTGTCGATAGGATAAGCTTACTAAGGAGTACTTATCGTTTATAGCGTGTTTTATTCGTCAAAATATTCCTTGATTATTTTTATTTATAATAATATCCAAAAAAGAAAGTAATTAATATAATAAATATTTTAATAATATATTTATTTATTATTAAATACGAATTTAATAATTTATTTGATATATATTAATTAGTTTATATTATAACTCGGAATTAATTGAATAATAAGAATAAATTATTAGTTTAAATCGATAAAATTCTTTTGCGATTAACAAACGTTTTTCCAAGTAAAAATTACAAGAATAAAATTATATGACCAATATATTTACCTTATTCCCGTTATATTTTATCTCAACGTTATTTATCAAATATAAATAAGATAATAAAGATAATATTACTTAATAAAATCGGGTGGTATCTTCGGAATAGCGGGCAATATTACTAGGCCGAAGTTATATACCGGCAAACGTTATAGTTCAAAGAGAAAGTACTCGGGAAGAAGTACTCTGGTATACTCTAAAGTATAAACAAATTTGTAATATCGCTTAGCCAATAAGGGAAATTCATAGAAATCGAGGCTATAAACTAGTAAACGCTATAATTCATAGAGAAAATACTCGGGAAAAAGTATTTTAATATATTCCAAAGTATAAATAACTTTGTATTATTGTTTAACTAGTAAAAAAAGCTTATAAAAGCTAAGGCTATAAACTGGTAAATATTATAATTTAAAGAGAAAATACTCGGGAAAGAATATTCTAATACGCTTTAAAATATAAATAACTTTATATTATTATTTTACTAATAAAAGAAGTTTATAAAGACTAAAGCTATAAACCGGTAAATATTATAGTTTAAAAAAAATACTCGAAAAAGAATATTTTAATATACTCGAGAATATAATAAGCTTTATAATATTATTTAATTAATAAGGGAAGTTTATAGAAATCGAGATTATAAACCGGCAAATATTATAATTTAAAGAGAAAATACTTAAAAAGGAATATTCTAATATACTTAAGAATATAAATAACTTTGTAATATTATTTAACTAATAAAAGAAGTTTATAAAAACCAAGGCTATAAATTGGTAAACGTTATAATTTAAGGAGAAAATACTCGGGGAAAAATATTTTAATATACTCGGGAATATAATAAGCTTTGTAATATCGCTTTGTTAATAAGGGAAATTTATAAAGGCCAAGGCTATAAACCGGTAAACGTTATAGTTTATAGAGAAAATACTCGGGGAAAAGTATTCCGATATATTTTAAAGTATAAATAACTTTGTATTATTATTCCGCTAATAAAGGAAATTTATAAAGACTAAAATTATAAACCGGTAAATATTATAATTTATAGAGAAAATACTCGAGAAAGAATACCTTGGTATACTCTAAAATATAATGGGCCTTGTAATATCGCTTAACTAATAAAGGAAATTTATAGAAGCCAAGGTTATAAACTAGTAAATATTATAGCTCATAAAGAAAATACTCGGGAAGAAATATCCTAGTATACTCGGGAGTATAATAAACCTTATAATATTATTTTACTAATAAAAGAAATTTATAGAGGCTAAAACTATAAACTGGTAAACGCTATAATTTAAAGAGAAAATACTCGAGAAGAAGTATTTTAATACGCTTTAAAATATAAATAATTTTATATTATTATTTTATTAGTAAAAGAAGTTTATAAAAGTTAAGGCTATAAACTGGCAAATATTATAACTTATAAAGAAAATACTCGAGAAAAAGTATTTCGATACGCTTTAAAATATAATAAACCTTATAATATCGTTTAATTAATAAAGGAAATTTATAGAAATCGAGGTTATAAACCGGTAAATATTATAGTTTAAAGAGAAAATACTTAAGAAAGAATGTTTCGATGTGCTTAAAAGTGTGGATAACTTTGTAGTGTCGTTTAATTAGCAAGGGAAATTTATAAAGACTAAGGTTATAAATTAATAAATATTATAATTTAAAAAAAATACTCGAGAAAAAATATTTCGATATATTTCGAAGTATAAATAACTTTATATTATCGCTTTATTAGCAAAGGAAGTTTATAAAAGCCGAGGCTATAAACTAGTAAACGTTATAATTTAAAGAGAAAATACTCGGGAAAGAATACCTCGATACGCTCAAAAGTAAAAAATGAGACCGAGAGTATAAAGAGCCCTAATGGCAATATAAGAGTATAAGGATCAAAAGATAATAAGTAACGATATCTTTAAATGTTTTTATAGAATATTTACTTATATCTTATAAAGCGTATAATTTTGATCCAAATAGATAATTTTATACTTTATAATTTATAAGGTATATATTATATATTATAAAACTTTGTAACGTTATATTAGGTGGATATCACGTGTAATAGTGAATATATACTCTTTTGGTTTAATTCAAGGGTTATTAATTGTCTTATTATTCTTATATCATTATAAAACCTTAGATTTTAGAATACATATTATTTTGCCTTGTTATATGCTCCAGAATACTTAGCATTTGATACGCCGGCCTAAAGAATCATAAGAAAACCCCATAGGCTCGAAACCAACTATATAGACCAGGCGAAAGTCGATTTCGCTAGCGATTATATCTTATATTATCTAATAATTCTTTGAGCTTCCCCGGTCAACTCCCCAGATTCTAAGTGCAGAGGACGAAGTAGCTGTATATCATATAGCAACCTTTAACGAAGGTGCCCAAGTACTGTAGAGTATACGGGATGACAAAAGAGGTACGGTATTAGCACCAAAAATGGATGAGGTGGTCTATGCTCATAATTTTTTTAAGCGAAAGGGGGCGAAGCCGAATTTGCAAGCGATTGTACTAGTTTAAATTGATCAATCTTCTATGAAAATGCTAAGTGGTTGATATGGTATAACCAGTAAATAAATGCAGAAGCAAAAGAGGCTTTTCCTTGACCTCCTTAGCGGCCATAAATGGTGCTGCCAATTGTGGACTCAGAACCTTAGTTGTTGCTTTCTTGTTCTTTTCACCGTTGACCAGATTCGGGCGACCGTCTCAATCAGCTTTTGCTTCTTCAGCCCAATCATGCTGAGGTGGTTGCTTTTAAGTGATTGAAATTTAGGAAATAGTGATCTTGCAGTTCACACGCTTCTCAGCTTTTGGGATGACGATGCTGAGGAGACCGTTCTTCATTGAAGCCTGAACACGGTCCTAATCGACGTAAACATGAAATTTGAAAGCCCGATTAAACTCTCCTACAGAACGCTCGAAAAGCCAGTATTTCTCTTGGGACTGCGGCGGTTGAAGGGTAGCGCGTTCATCTTCGACAGCTGTTTCGTGGAGGCTGGATATCTTACTATCCTCAGTAATAGCGCTCTTAGTCATAGTTCCTTCGATATGTCCCATAGGGATAATAGGTGGAATATGAGAGGCATATGAACGCTCAGAGCGGCCCGAATGGTCATAGTCTGCGGGTTGGTGAATTCGATCTCAATATCGTCCTCCTGTACACCTAGCACTTCGCCATAAAGACAGAAAGAATTTGAGAGCTCAATGAGATCATACTTTGGGCTGATTGCCTTGTGGTGACCACTGAAGCGGATGAGGTATAGAGGGGTGAAGGATGGGTCAGGAGTATTAGTAGGCTGTGGGGCCTCTATTAGGGGGAAGAGTGTATTGCGACGAGTCGGCATTATCCTGGGAGTTGGAGGGACTGTGTCCATGCTGTATTTTTGTAGGTACTCCGAGGAACACGTATAGCCCTGTAAGGGAGAAGGCGTTCACGAAGAGAAATATCACAAAAGCGTGGGCTGCTTGTGGTCTGTTTCCGCTTAACCCAGACAGAGTCCTCAGGGTGACACTAAAGCCCCCGCTCAATTAACTGTTCCGAGGGCCGCTGAGATAAGGGTAGGTTCTTGTCATCAAGATGAAGTGCCACAAACGCTTGTGACGCCAGTGTCAGTAGAGGGTCTTGCGTTGCTGCACAGTCTGATCAAACAGGATGCTCATACGCTTAATGGGACGAGTATACCGCGCCTAGAGAGGTATGTACAGAAGCTTGTCGATGTTGCCCAGGAATTCCTTGCCGAAAGTGCCTTCCTCCGTGATCAAAAACAGATGTTGACCAGAATAAACAACGAAGCTAAGGTTCGCCAATCAACCAAGGCAGTCGTACTAGGGCAGGGGCAGGGGAGGGTAATGAGCTTTGAGGACATCGAGGTGGCACGAGCGGCGCGTGCTGCGAAAGAGGTCACCAAGGGCAAGGGGAAACGTGGTCGGAAGCGGAAGAGTGCTATGCTGGAGGCAGATGAGCCAGAGACAGAGCCAGAACCAGAGACAGAGCCAGAACCAGAGACAGAGACAGAGACAGAGACAGAGCCAGAACCAGAGACAGAGACAGAGACAGAGACAGAGCCAGAACCAGAGACAGAGCCAGAGCCAGAGCCAGAGCCAGAGCCAGAGCCAGAGCCAGAGCCAGAGCCAGAGCCAGAGCCAGAGCCAGAGCCAGAGCCAGAGCCAGAGCCAGAGCCAGAGCCAGAAGTGGCGCGTGCTGCGAAAGAGGTCATCAAGGGCAGGGGAAAACGTGGTCGAAAGCGTAAGATTGCTGCGCAAGAGGTAGATGAGCCAGAGCCAGAAGTGGCGCGGCTGATGTATACGCCAGTGCTATGGAGAGCACCCGTTGCGCGGCTGATCTAAGTGGAAGTTATGGAGAATCAGATTGCTGCAAGAGGAACAGGAAAACATTGCTCTGTTCTTTAGTTCGAATGTCTTTGAGGCAGGCTCGCCGCGGGCCTCGCAGCTTGTTCCTACACAGTAGAGTTAGACTTCATCATATTCTCGGCGCAATGGAAAGGAAGTTGCAATGAATCACCTCCTCCAGGTATTCTCGCGCCAAAATTGGCTGATTTCCTTTTTTCCTATTGTGCCTCCATGCTTAGGTCCTCTTGAGCTCTGATCTCACCCGACTGATAGGATCCTCGAAAGTGCGTGTGTTATACATAATGGCTATAGTGTTAATGGTTGTTCTTATAGCCTTGAGGAGATCGACGGAAAATTCGGGAACTCTTGAAGCCTTTCCCTCAAATTTGTAATTATGCTGTCTGAGACATCCTTTAACAATTGCCGCAGCTAATATCGCATGCACTAGATGCCCTTTAGGCAGAGCGACTGCTGAAGTAATATGCTAAGACGTGAGGTAAAAAGTGTTTATATTTGGCGCTCTCCTAAGCCACTCCGGGTCCTTTGGAGCTGGATTTACTAGAATGATAGCTTTAATACGCTTAGCCATGAGGGATTTTATGCCAGTAACACGATATATATCTGCCAATCTAGTAAATTTGATGGCCGTAGTGATAGAGACGTCTGGTGTATACTCTCTAAACACGACTCGGCCAAGGTATACCCACTATATAAGCATTTGGAAACTTCGAGGCGTAACTACGCTATTTATCTCTTCCAAAGTTGTTGATTACTTTTCCCCTTCCTTAAAGGGTCCTTTAAACATAGCTGCGAAATATTCGGACTGCTTGCAGAGGAGGGCTTTCGAGAGCTTATATTCGTGGCTTGCAGATCCGATGCGGATCGTGACTTGAGGACCGGAATAGAGTGGGAGAAGCCTAAGTTATAGTGTTAGCTGGAACCAGGCAATAGATATTTGACACCACTAACGACGTTGCAAAGTCTTCAAAAGTCGTATTAAGCAGTTTCTCCTGGGGATTTGTGCTCGCCATATTAAGGTGTAAGGCTGTGGTCGGAGGCGACCAAAAGGACACAGGGATGCTTGTGCGGGCTCGGTAGGTTTATCTGTGCTCGCGCGCAGCTTGTGGGATATCTGCGGCTTTATTGCATCCCGTTATCAACCTTATTCTTTTCGTTTCTGCGATAACTTCCCCCCCTAACGAACATATTACTTCTGAACTATCGCCAACATGGTTTTTCCTTGGAAGCTAGGATGCGACCTGGACAGACGAAAAAGGGATAGAATTCCTGAGCAGGCAGACAAACAATTCCATAATACGGGAGCTATCGCGCTAATTACTCCTTTGTTTATCGGCTTCCTTGTTACTCCTCACAAATCACTATCGTACCACTACTTAGCTGTATCATAGAATTAGTTATCCGTGAAGAGCCCGCCAAATCCCAACTGCTCATATACCTACCCAATAAGCTGCGATGTGGAAGTAAGGGGTCACGGGAATGGCACGGCTCAATGGATACCTCCACCGGATTGGAGCAGTGGAATCGGACCAGTGTGAATGCGGCCAAGCAACGGAAACGATCCAGCACTTTCTCTTCCGATGCACGAAATGGGATGCATACCGAACGCAAATGCTAGCACAGACAGACACAAGAAGAGGCAACCTCTCCTTCTACCTAGGGGGGAAATCTCCATCTGACCCAGATACATGGACACCAAATATGGACGCGGTTCGAGCAACGATCAAGTTTGCTATTGCCACTGGACGACTGGACATGGAAGTAGAACAGGTAGCTAACACTCCACAACAGTAAATCGCATCTCATTCTCTCACCCCGACTAACCCCAGCACCCTCGAGTCCCTAGCAGGTCTCGCTTCAGTCGCCGACGATAGGACGTTGAACACTTAGAGGAATGAGCTTCAAGTCCACTTGCTACTAACCACACACGAGACTTCGTTTGACCAAGGCAATTACTGAAAGTGCAAAATAGTGGAAGAGGCATCTTTGTAGGGGCTTCAGGAGGTAATGGAAACACTGCACGAAGTGGATTATGTAATATAGACTAGGGCCCTTTAGGTTTAGAACCGGGCGAATAAACTTCATCATCATCATCATCATCGTCACTGATGAGAACTGTTTGTCCACATCTATTTAAGAATTCTCTCTCCCCGCTGAGACCGAATTCTTCATTTCCCTTCATGCGGCCTTTATATCCCATCTCAACATTCATCGCGTCGATCCCTCTCGTTGTGTCCACGTCAACATTCCTGCTTGTTCCTCATCAGAGCGAGCCCTCATTGCTACGGGCAACCAAGGGAGTATCCAGAGTGATTATTTCCTCTTGGTATCCACAAGTCGAGTCTACAATGAGTGCCCCTGCGTTCTCTGATTTCACTGTCCACGTCTTCGTGAATCACGACCCCTTCATCGCCTCGGTCCTTCTACCGGACCTGTTCTCGGAGTTTCCAGAGTCGGCATGGCGTCTCCCTCAGGAAATCGCGACTCCTCGTCGTCCAGAAGTACCACCAAATCCCATACCACAGTCCGTAGCCCAGCATCTTATGACCAGACCGCGGAGAGGCTTGGGACGACATATTTTCCACGACGTCGTTCCGTATTCAACTACTCTTCGCGAGCTTTCCCTGAGCCTGGAGGAGGAATTTGGTCTGGACCGAAAACTGCTCGCACAATTTACTATCTTCCCACAGGACTATCAGGATGATGGCACTCTACCCAAGTGGCACGACAAACCGCTACCCTGGGATATGACACTCGGCGAAGTTGCGCCTCTCGATCTCGACGCCGTGGCAAGGGGGCAATACGCTGGCATCGCGGATCAATTTACCCCCGTCTTACATATTGTGATTGAGACCAAGGCGGCCGCACTGCAGAGATCTTTGGGCGGGGTCGTTGACGGGAAATTTCAAGCCCAAGCACTACGAGAGGCATACAAGCATGAAAGGGATATGTGGAGCCTGCTCGCGGCCTTCATCCACGCTTTCCCTGCCTGTCCGTATCCAGAAATCACGGGCGCGCTTGCGAGATGGCGTACAGCGTTTTACTCTCATCGGTACCTCGAGGGCGAGCGCGCGAAATTGATAGTGCAGGAACATGTGGACAAGGATGACCTGCAAGGAGTAACGAAAGGTCTCGAGAAATATCAGGTACAGAAAATGGAGGCAAAGTTTTCTATCTCGGCCATAGCGGATGAGTGGGGGAAATGGGTGTTGAAGCAGGACTATAGTCACCACGACCTCAATCGCAACGAAGAGCTGCAAGATGATGAAGTGGAAAATAAAGTTCTATCCATCTTACGCCAGCGGGCCATAGTTGTTGAATGGGGAAAATCCGAGAAGAAACAACCCCTTCTAGAAATCTTGCAATACTCCGACTCCCGCAGCGGGGAGGACTTGATCTATAAAAAGCGACAGCAACCTTACCCAATACTACCTGAGAAATTAGAAAAACAACGGGAGTTTGTTTCAAAAGGGGAGAGAGCAGACAAGCCCCACGATCCATTATGCCCTGACCCTTGTCCAGTCAATACATTCCCATTCCGCCTCGCTGACGGTACTCTAAATCACGATCTCGCAAAGTTCACCATCACATCTGGGATGATCTCCTGGGGTCAAATCCTTCCTATATATCACGGCTCACGACAAGGAAACCTCACCAACAATGCAGCTAAGACCTTGACGCCACTCTCGGGAGGGACCATCTTGCAGCACGTTTACACATACAAATCTGCCGCGCGTATCGGAGACTGGAAAGTGCGTCGGTATTATGGCAACGTAAGCCCTAAGACTATATTCGACTCAGATGGAGAGAAGGTTCATGCGGGCTGGATCGTTTGTCATGAAGATATTGATGCTTGGGATATAGTTCAAAGAGTGAAAGCACTCGGATCAAAATTCGGCCCAGGTGCTATAAGTAATAGGAATGAGCACACTGACAAGGTAACTTATACATAGGTGCGACTTATAGCTGCCCGAAGCTTTATACTAATCTTACGCTTAGGATGTATTATATATCGGGAGATACGACTGGGGATTCCCGTGGTCCGAATTGGAAGATCAATTCTGTGATTGGGCTAAAACCATCGTGGAAGCTTATAAAAACAAGGAGGTCCGACCATTTCCTGAAGATTGGGGGCAGGGGGGGCAGACACAAGACGAGATACTTGAAGAGAAGCGGGAGGTTGGTACGTTAGACTGCGGGATAGAGTTACTCTCTCCGCGCTTGTGCTAAGAAAATACAAACAGCTCTCGAACTCCTCCACCGATTAGAGCGGGCCTTGCTTAATCGCAAACGGCCCCCGCAGGATAGCGAAATGCCTCTCGTGGCAGAGTATGTCCATCGGCTCGAGCAACTTCCCGATTCGGATACCCGTGTTTTCAGAAACGCATATATGATCAACATCTTAATGGGGCTCAGCCATCTCGAATCCATCCCGCGAGATGATGAGTTCGGCATTACGGAACGTGTTCGTGCTCTTAATGACAAGTGGCAGAGGCTACTAAGAGTTGAGCCGGTTTCTGACCGTTGGTATTACGCGTTGCCTTCGACCAGCATTGCAGGAGTTAGCCAAGCTGGATATTTCATTGCCATGGATTCTGAGGACTTTGATCTTGATTTCGTGGACGCACAGAAACGGATCGAGGAAGGGAACAGGTACATGCAAGAGGTCACCTTTCGTAAGGGCGAGCGAGGGTTTGGAGCATACGTTGCTTTCCCGCGTAAGTCGGGGGATGAATATGGTGAGAAATTTTACTCTCTCTGCAATGTAGGGTTGGATGCTGATTTGCTTCTTTGGTAGCTTGGCTTGTGTTTTCTGGAAAGAGACATGCGCAACACGATGCAGATGAGCTTATAGCGATTATATATGATGGAACTGGGGAGGTCTTTCAGAGCTTGTATCACGCTGTGGAACCGGAGGTATATCTAACGGAGGCCTAAGTCGAACCATGCAGTCCCCAATCTGCCAATCCTCGAAGCAAAAGTAACAATGTTCCTCGTCATTATTCGCATCCGCAATCTTTCTAATAACATATGCGTCTGGCACTCGGTCGCGGTTATCATTTTCGTCGCGAGAGTTGGCGTGTGATTCCATAGTGGGATCGTAGTTCGAAAGATACAGGGAAATCCTGCGGGGTGTTAGTCGATCATATCCTCAGCAATGGATTACTCTGTTGTATGCTTGGGAGCTATACCTTTTGGGTCTTGATTTAGGGGTGGGGAAGAAATCAGCGACACTAACCATCTTTCGTCGGGGAATAAGCGTGCCTTGAGGAACGAAGTTCCGAAAGGTCTTTAGACCCGCTTTCCCCCCCCCCCCCCTCCAACCTTTCGGTGGAATGTTCTAGAAGCTCTTAAGCGGGTCATTCATTACCATCACATCACGTGTGCCTTCTCCACTTATCATCAATCTTCGGCTTCGACATGGCCGAGAAACTACACCTCCTCATTATACCAAAGTATTGTACTGCCGCTTGCAAAATCGGCTTCCAGTTTTTGGATTCGAAAGATTCTCAGCGCACGGTCTTCCTACAGCTCTTTGGCACACGCTTTACCGAAATGTTCTTAGTCACCTGCAGGGATTAACTTGAAATGTATCTCGACCAAGTACAATAAGGTCTTACTTTGGTCTGAGGATAAATAAGTCCACCCCTGAGGGTTAATAGGTTCTAGCAGGTTCTGCGAGACCAAGGTCAGCGCCCAATAAAGTCAATGCACCCCGTATGCTGCTTTAGGTCCTTCTTAAGCACTTTTCACCAAAAACACCTCCAGAATCATGTCCCAAGCATCAGAGTACTCAATCCCGACCCCAAAAACTCCCACCAAAGGGAGGAACACTACTCGCGATGAGAGATTGCAAGTCCAGACTTTATTCCATTATGCTAAGTGGAATCCAGCTGAAATTGCCCTATAGTTTAACCTCACACCAGACTAAGTAACCTATGCTCTCCAGCATAGAGTTACTCCTCAAAAAACGCGCTCTGGACGACGTCCTCTTCTTGGACCTGCAGAAAGGAAGCAATTGATTGAATGGGTGTGTGTAAGTAGCAAGAATAGGAGAACACTATGGTCGCAGATCCCTGGGATCTTTGGCTGGGACTGCAAAGTCTATACTATTGAGACAGCATTCAAAATGGAAGGTTTCAGTCGATATACTGCCCTTAAGAAGCCAAAGCTGATACTTGCACATGCTGCAATCCGATTTCAGTGGGCATTAGAGCACTTGAACTGGACTGAGGAGCAATGGTTTCAAATCTTTTGGACGGACGAAACATAGGTGAACCCTGGCAAACACAAGAAAGTCAAGGTTACAAGAAGAAAAGGGGAGGCATTGCATCCTGACTGCGTAGAGCCTAAGGTGCAAAGGAAAATTGGATGGATGTTTTGGGGGGGTATCTCAAGGCTTTGGGGGAAAGGACTAGGCTTGTTTTGGGAGAAAAGATGGGGCACAATCAAGTCAGAGAGCTACTGTGAGCGTATTGTACCTTTAATGGCAGATTATGTGCTGCCTAGAGGGCTTGCTGTCATGCAAGATAACGCTAGAGGACACGCAGCTAGAGATACTCTAGCATTTATGAGAGAAAAAGGCCTTATTCTTATTTTTTGGCCTACTCTTTCCCCTGATTTTAATCCTATTGAGACTTTGTGGGATAGAATTAAAGATATTATTGAGCAGAAAGACCCTGAGATCTATAGATCTTATCTTAGACTCAGGGCGGCTATAATTGAGGCTTGGAACTCAATTACTGATGAAGAGGTTAGAGATTTAATAAAGACAATGCATGAGAGATGTCAAGCTGTGATTGATGCTAGGGGATGGCATACAAAATATTAGGCACTGCTATATAAAATCAATGTTCAGATGAAATGAGGTGCATAAAGCGGCATTAGATGTGTGGGGTTGCAGTAAACCCTCAGGGGTGGACTTATTTATCCTCAGACCAAAGTATAACTCAGTTATACTTTGTACTGTACATTTGAACGTGGCACAAGATGAGGCTGAGCGCAGCGGCCTGGCTGAACGTCATAAACGCGCAACTTGATCAACTTTTCTAAAAGACATAGGATTGCGCACGGATAAATCGATCAGTTTGTCTGCAGTGTAGTTAAGAGGTACAGTCGCTAGCAAACCGACTTCCGCCTTAAACACTTCTAGGTTTTATGCTCAGCACTGCCTTGCACCAGTTGAATACTTGTCAGCCTTAGGCATAATATCAAGTTGTAGTGTCATCCTAGTAATTGCAAGTCACGTATCCCTTTAAGGAGCGCACAGCCGCTATACAGCCGCTGCACAGCCACGACACGAACGAGAACGTTGTGCTCAATTACAATATCCCTAAACATTGCCCAATACGCACCAATTCAACTTTCCGTGTACGAGCTCTTTTACAGTGGCTAGCGAAATCGGCTTCCGCCCAAACACTCTTTTAACAAGTCGACCCCAACTAATAGCCTTACCGAATTCAATTAAGCGCATACAAGGGCCTAAAGGCTAGCTTTCTACTGCAGTATGACCACTGCATCTCAGCCTTACGAGTTACCGCGCCACACTGTGGGCTGTGCGATCAGCCGCACCGCGCATATTTTGTGGAGCGTGAAATCTATCGCGAAGCCACTCTTCTTCTATATCGCTTTTCCCGGAGAAGTCGTTCGCTTTTTCAGCGATAACCCTCAGACGGAGCTATCGAAAAGGGAAATCATAGACTTTATGCCAGGAAAGTAGTATATCGAGTTCTTTGGGATATTAAAAGAAATAAATCTTAAATTCACTCGTCCGGCAAAAAAGAAATGCCGTTATTCCTTTGTCTTTTAAATCAAACAAAAGTCTCAAATAAGACGTTTATTTGAAGATACTATTCTTGCTTTGGCCGTATCCTATAGCGACTACAAGTTTCTTCGCAGCCAATTTCTCTTGGGGAGTAATCTTAGTTTTCGGACTCGATAACTTAAAAAGTAAACTTATTATCTTCGCACGTTATTAAATTATCGGCTAATAATAAGTCTCTTTCTATAAGCGTCAAAGTTAAGTCTTTATATTATTAGCGTTTTCTTTCTCAATATACTTTATTATATTCTCGTAATTACTCTCTTTATTAAACTCGCCTATAAGTTCTATTAGTTCAAATAAAAGGTCTTGCATTATAATCTTCGATAATTCTTTAATATCACAATATACGATAGTATACTTTAAGCGCTTTAACTTAGCTTGTTCTTCGCAGGCTTTTTTCATTTAATCTCGATCCGCCGAAATACCGCGTAATTTGTTCTAATTAACTTTTCCAAGATTTTCTTGCGTAACTTCTAATATAAGTTTTGCGATCAATCGATTGCATTTTACTTAATTCTTTATAACGCTACTTATAATATTCACAAATTTTATACGATTAATAGTTATTATAAAGACGTTATCCAAAACGCTTAATACAAATAAATCGAGTATATAATTATTATTATTTATATGCTTAAATACTACTATAATATCTTCTAACTATTAAATTAAATTATCAAGAATTAAACGCTTTACGAAAAGTCTTTATTTAATTGCGTTTAGTAAAGTATTATCTATAATATTAATATCAAAAGATAAGTAACTTATTAAATCCGAACACGAAGATAATAACTCAAGTGATCTCGTACTAAAAATTAATTTAAATATCTCGAAACCACTTGTGGCTTAATTAGGATTAAGACTACTTGTGACTTCTATAAAGACGGCATTTAAATTAGCACTTGGCGGTACTATTAAAGCTTTAGGAGCATAGGACCGAATTATAGGCGTAAAAAAACTCGAATTAATAGTAGATTTCGGAAAATATTTATCTAAAATAATTATTCTATCGATATGAGTTATTAAGGGTAAATTTTCTTCTATTGCTCTATTAATAGTCGTTTCATTAACTTCTATTGTAATAACGACTGCAGATCGTGCTATGGCTTTATTGGTACGTTGTTTACGTGTGTCTTCTCTCGAAGTCTCTCGAGGCTCCATTGTATTGGGCTCGGTGATAGCCGGTTTGTTAGTGGGCTCGAGGGTAGGAAGTTCAGTGGCAGGCTCCTTAGTACCAGGTTCGTCGGTGGCAGGTTCGTTGGTGGCAGGTTCGTTGGTGGCAGGTTCGTTGGTGGCAGGTTCGTCGGTGGTAGGTTCGTCGGTGGCAAGCTTCGGCTTCTTAGGCAACCTGCCTGCTCTCTTATTTGCGCCTTACATAGTCTTATAGGGTCTTTTCTTTTGAGACGCTTATCGACTAGATTTGCGGAGATATTTAAACCCAATATTAATCGGACGGGGGCTACTTATTCCTTCGTTCAACTCGATAGGATAATTTTGGATTAATATAACTTTAGCGTATTCCTTTAATAGAAAGTTAACTAAATTTAACTCGTTTGTCCTATAAGTTCGTTTAACTCGTTTAACTCCCTATTTTTAGCTTTAAGTACACGATAAATACGTATTATCTCGCGGATATATAATTTAACTTATTTAATAATATTATTAATTATAACGATATGGCGATACTTGAATCGAAGGGTTAATGCGGGTTTCTATAATCATAGTAAAAGAAGAACGCGCTTTGGCAATTTGCCTTTCGCTTATTAAGCAACATTAAATATTTAATTTAATTAAACATTAAATGATACTAAGTTATATACAAGTAAAAATCCCGACTTTGGGTTTATAATTATAATTAAGAGTTAAATGAAAATAAAACGCTATATATTCTTAGAGTAATTAGTCTAAAGATAAATAATTACTAAGGATTAATTACTATAATATTATGCGAGATCCGTTATGCGCCCCGAGTTCGGGTCCTCCCGTAATCGAAGTAAGACCGATCCCGAGGCTAAGACGAATAAATATATTAGTTAGCACAAGTATAATATTTGGAGTAAACACTAGGAAATTCCAAAGACTTTTCTCAATACGCACTCCGAGAGCGTGCCAAACAAAGCGTGCCTCCTTAGAGACAATTATAAGCTTATTTCCCCGGCCGGACCTTATAAATCCTTAACAAGTATTAAAAGATGTTAAAAGTCTATGGCCTCTTCGTAAATTAATCGCGCAAGCCTTTCTAGTGGTCCTAAGTAATCAATAGCCCGATCTATATTTAACGTCGCTAGTATTATTTAATCTTGCGGAGGTTAGAAACGGAAGATAACCTCTAGTAATAGCGTCGGTTTATAGTAGAATACCGAACCTTCGATGATTATAATGAGTTTTACCGTCAAGCAATCAAATAGAGGATCAACGGTACGCAGGCTTACGGAAATGGTGAGAATAATAATAATAAAGCCTATAAAGAATATGTTAAACACATTGCCTCGCAAAAGGCGATAGTATACTAAGGAACGATATACTATCGAGGAAGGAGGAAAAACCAGGAGAATAGGAGCATGTGGTCAAGTTCGCCTGGCCGTCTGATAAACGGCAATGAGAGGGTGATTTATTGAAGTTGGCCAAAGAAAAAGGAGTCAAAGGCATCGCTAAGTAGTTCTATTATAAGTAGCGATTTTCAGTATACAGTTTGCAACTATTATTATAAGTTGTAATCTTCTCTTTTAATGAGTATATATTTCAAAATCTTTTGATTTTCCTTTATAATTTATAACGGAGGGGCAAGTCTTGCACGTGATTCCACGTCCTTAGGATAAGGCGATTTGTAAACCAAGTGAAAGAAGCTTAGAGCAAAAAAACTTTAAAAGTATAATTTCCTTGAGAAATCTATTTAAAGATCGAACTATACATTTATTAATCTCATGAGATTATCGTCTATAAACACGAACCCTAATTCTCTTGGCTAAATAATTTGGAAGGGCCTTATCTTGAGGATCTATTTAAGAACCCTTGATTATCTCCTTGAGTCTTTTGGAATTGCGGTTTAGTTTAAAAATATTATTCTAAAGACTCTCGATTATCTTTTTGCGTTTTTTAGAAAAAAAATTTAATTAAAAAGTATTATCCTTAAAAAACGTTTTATAATCCCCGATTACTTTTTTAATTACTTGGTTTAAATTCACTTCGTTATCCTAAATATCAATTAAGAGTCTTATTATTCGCCGCTTAGCGTTATATATAATTATTAAACTATAATTTTATTTGGGTTTTTACTAAAGAATAAATTAGTCGCCAAATTAATATATAGTATAGCGGAGCGATCTATTCTACTTCAAAAATCCTTATTTATAATAGTAATTTCGGAGGTTTATATTAGCCACGTGTCTTCTAGTACATAAGGAGCTTTCTACTCTCTGAGAAATAATAAGAACCTTTTGCCACTCTATTTTTGCTAGCTTTACTATGTATAACGAATAATTATAAGAGCGAAATCAAGTATTTGCTAAAGCTTATAAGTTTATTATAATCATATAAAATTAAGTAGTTTTCTTTTAAGAGAGCTATTACCTTTTTATATTGGCGAGCGAAATCGGGAGTCCTAAAGTAATACTATTTAAACGTCACGAATTACAACTTATAAGAATTATGTTTTAAATACTGCGATTACTATTAAGGAATTTAAATTATTAGAATTCGGAGGCTAAAAATCAATTAACGAAAAGTAAACCTTTTTATTTATTAATTTATCGATTTAAAATTAAAGAAATTAGACTATAAAATAACGAGATTACAAAAAAGCATTAATTCTTAGAATTTACGTGTTAAATTATTCGATATAATCGGTACGATAGCGAATAAAAGAAAAAAAAGGGTTAATTTACGACGATTAAATACGAAAATTAATTCCTAAGTTAATATTATTTCTATTAGGAATCGGAATACGAATATTAAAGATTTATTATAAAAATAAAAAGAAATTCGTATTTTAAAAAGCGAAATTACAACGTTATTTTATATTTTAATTTTAATTTTTTTAAGAATCGCGATATAAAAAATACTCGAAATAATTTTAATATTAAATTTATAGTAATTTAAAGAATATTAATATTTACGAAGAAATACGAAATAAATTCAAATAAAAGTTTTTATGCGAGAAGAAAAAATAGTAATATGCTTTACTCGAATAATTAAAAAAATTAAACTTCGAGTGAAATTTAAAACTCGAAATTTCTTTTTAATTATAAACGCTATAAATAAGAACTATTCTTATAAGAAACTTTCACTCGATAATATTTACTTAAAGAAATAAATTTCTCTCGAATCACTAAAATAATCATCGATTTATAGATTAATTTCTACGAGTTACTCTCGATATAATTTAATATTAAACGATTATTTTTTTATTATAATACTAATTAATACTCTTTTAAGCGGTTCTTTAAACGGCGAAAAAAACTTTTTCGAAATAAATTTACTTCGAAATACTATTCTCCCGTATAATAACGGAGACAAATATCCTGCGGCCCCAATTACGTAATATATCCTCGTTTTTAATATGTAACTACTTTTCTTTAAAACCCTTTAAACGCCTTATTTCAACGGAGAAAATATTACGGCCTTTTTAAAGTAATAAAACGATATTTATAAAGATTTTAAAGTTTTTATTACTACGAAGAAAAACTAAATACCGCGATATATCTCTCTTTTTTATCGCGATTAAATTCGTTTTATACCAAATTACCGTATTAAACTTTACGATAAAGAGAAATTCTACGCCGTTTTTTAAAGAGGATTTTAAGGAATAAAATTAAAAGAATTTTAAAATTAACTTAAAATTTTTACGTCGAATTATTATATAAACTTTAAACGAATATTTATTAATTAAAATTTACGTAAAAATATTCGATCGAGTATTTAGAGATTTAATTAAAAAAGGAATAATAAATTTAAAGTCGCGAAATAATAAACTCATAAAAAGTTTTTCTTTTAATATTAAAGATAAAATTTTCAAAGAAATCGATTACGACTTAAAGGACTTTATTATTTACGATTACGAGAGAATAAAAAAAAAGCCCTCGATACTTATATATATAAAGAAAAGAGAAGACGCTATATCGAAACTATCGATTTAAAATATATAAAGCTCAAAAAAAAATATTTAAATATTATAATTTAACGAATAGTATTTAATCGACGCGATTATTTCTCTCTATTTATTCTACTTAAACTATTTATCGATAATACTTAATATATTATTCCGAAGAAATATAAAAGGGCATTACTTACTTTTTAGCCTATTATTTTACGACTATAAAAACTCCGATTATTATTTTCCTTTAAATTCGAAAATAATATAGAAAACTTTATTATAATTATAAAAAAACTCTCTTTTACTTTTATTACTTTTTCGAGTATTAAAGACTCAATAAATAATAATACTATTATAATAGCCCAAAAAATAAATAGATTTATAGTTACTTTAAATTAGAATTAAAATTAAAGTCGATTTTAATAATAAAGTTATTCTCGTGATTATAAACGAAAAAAGGGTTTCAATCGTAAACATAGTAAATATAATAACTTCGAATAATATAACTATAAAAATTCTTATAGTTTAAGACTTAGTAACTCTCCGTAGAACGTGCAATTTATAGTTCAAGGGAATATAATGGAAATTAACGCGGCGATTATATATAACGCTTAATTTAAAGAATTTATATACTTCGAATATTATAAACGTAATAAAAACGGAAAAGTCAATTTATTTTGCGATTATTTCTACGTGGATTATTGCCTTTTTATAAACGATTTATAAAATCGAGATTATTATTACTAAGATAATAAAAGCCGATTATATTAAGGTAAATAATCATCGAACGAACTTTCGAAGTTTTTCGCATTAAAATTTAATTAACGTTAATACGATTAAATTATTAGAATAGTAATTAAAAGACTATAAGATTATAATTTTAATAAACGTATTAAAAACGTGCAACGCGTGCAAAACTTTATTTAATTAGCGGCACAAGAAAAAGTTAAATTTAACCCGTAAATCAACGCTAATACCGCTTTAATAATAAGAAATAATATTTTTACTCTCGATATTATCGAGATTTTATAATAACGGAATTAATTACTTTATACCGTTTAAAGAAATAATATCAATATTTTACTTTTTAATAGTAGTATTATTAGTTCATTAAATAATTACTATAAGCCTCTAATTATTACGACGTTAATAATAAATACTATAAAAGCGAATAATAAAATAAAGGGTAAAATAGCGAATATAATAGCGAAAAAAATCTTCCGATAACGCGCGAAATAATTCGAATCTCGATAAAAAACTTAAAACTATTCGAGAGTCTATTTAGAAACTTATTGTTATTATTAGAAATTATGTGCGATTTATTTTATTATTTGAATTTTTAAGTCGAAAATAAAGTATTTCTTTTATCCGCGGAGTTAACGACCCTTCGAAGATAAATACTAATTACGTGATCATTGAACCCGTAGACGACGATTATATTAATAATATTATTCTCTCGTTCGACGATAATTACTTTAATTACTCTTAAGATATTACTTAGTATTTAACAATTTTAAAGCGATTAAAATAGCTCTCGAGAGTAGAGTTTCGCAAACTAATACGAGAATCCGTTAATTATAGCGTTCGAAACAAAATATTATAAAGAAACGCGATTAAGTCCTATTTACTTCGACTCGTTTTAAACGATATTAAATAATAAAGGATAATTCTTATTAAACTATATAATAAGTTAAAATATATTAGAAAAAAGAGTACTTACTACTAAGTAATTAATAAGTATTATTGGGAAAGTTATTACGAGGATATTCGAGATTTCGTAGTAAATTATAGCGATTATTAATACAAAAGTAAAAAGAGATAAAAAGAAGCTTTTTATCCTTAGAAAGTTGTTTTATTTTTTCGTTCGATTAAAATAAACGTAATTAAACTTTTATAGTGTAAAAAGTACGATAATTTAATCGTAGTAAAAAATAAGTTTTTTAGATAAATCGAAATTAAACCGATAAAGAATCCGATTTCTAAGAAAATTACTAAATTCGTTTATAATAATATTATTTATAAGTACGGGATCTTCGGCTATATAAAGTTAAATAGAGAGTTAGAATTCAAAGGATAAATTATTAAAGAATTAAATAGATTTAGTATTAAACGGATTACTATTTCGATATATAACTCGAAAGTAAATAGAATAATCAAGCGAAAATATTAATCTATTATCGTTATTTTAATTACTTTAATAAAAAGAAATAAAAAAAGTTAATTAAAATACTTATTAACGATTTTTTTCGTTAATCGCATAATTATTTATACATTAATTAATTATATTTCCTTTTATATAATTTATAATAAAAAAGTAATTTTACTAATTAAAACTCGATTTTTTATTTAAAAAACTCTCGAATAAAATAAAGTATATAATCGAATAAAGCTTTTCGAGATGCGGATAAAGCAAATTAAAATGCGTAACGAAAATATAAAAGAGTCGAAATTAAAGAAAAAGTATAATTAAAAGAGAAATTGAAAATATTTTAACGTTTATTATTTAATACGAAAAGAATTAATTCGTGAAAAGGATTTCGTATTAGCGTATAATATTAAACTTATTAATTAAAATAAATTAAAAAATATTAAACTATTATATCGATAGTTTAATTTATATCGAATTTATTAAATAAATTAATTAAAAAAGAGTTATTTACTCGAAAAAATAAATAAAACTCCGATTCGAAGATTATATATAAGTAATCACTTAAAGAAATTCGTTAAAAGAAATAAATATTAGAACTTTTTAAATAATAATAAAAGCGAGAAAACTATTAAACTTATTATTTTCGACGACGATAAAAATACGAACATAGAAAAAAAAGTCGCAAAAAAATAGCGAGATAAAGAAAATATATAAAAGATTAAAAAAGGAATAAGAATTATCGTTCGTACTTTTAAACTCGATAAATCCGAAAAAAAGAAATATATACGTTTTTTTAACGATTAAAAAAATAAAGAAAA
>FJOG01000023.1:1144128-1155956 GCA_900073065.1 Phialocephala subalpina
AAAATTACAATTTTTCTCATATTATAATTTTTTTTTTAATTCGATTTTATTTTAATTTTTTAATTTATATAATCTTTTAAAAAAAAAGAATTTATTAATTAAATACATTTCACTAATTTAAATATTTCGCGCTTATTACTTTTAAAAGCTTTCGTACTTCCTTTTTATAATTACGATATAAATATATTTATTAAATTTATTATTTTCTTTTTAAAACTTATTTAATATAATTTATATAAAACGATATAAAAATTCTTTATTTATATTTTAAAATTTCTTATTTAAAATTAATATATTAAAGTTTTAAGTACGTGCGATACGCCTTTAAAATCTTATTGCAAAAGCAAATAAAATCTTTATAATTCTCTATTATTTATAATTTACGAATATTTATTTGCCTTTTTTTATATAATTTTTTTACGAGTATAAAAGTTTACGATTACTCTTTTTATAATTAAAACTTTTTTCTTTAAATTCTCGCGATTTTCTCTCTTTAAATTTAAGTTATTTAATACGCGATTATTTGCGTATATATTCTACGATTATTATTACTTTTTATTAGGATTCCCAACGGAATTTTTTTATTATATTTTAAGAAAATACTACGTAAAATTTTAAAAGTATAGATTTTATATTTCGAACGCGTTAAAAAAACACGAAAACTACGGACGAGATAATAAAAGAAATTCATATTAAATAAAAGAATATTAAAAATATAATGCTTTTAAAAAAAAATTATTATTAGCGAAATTAACGAGATACTTATAAATACTAAATAAAATATCGACGAAATAATAATTAATTAATATAATAAAATCGAGGACGATACGATTATAAGACTTTTTAAAGAGATTTTAGAAAAATATAAAAAAGTGAATAAAAGCTTTTTTATAGAAGTAAATAAAATTAAGAAAATACGCGCGAGAATTTAATAAGTTCGCGAAAATTTATTTAAAACTTTTAATAGAGATTTCGCGCGTTACGATTTTAAACTTTTAATACGAGTTTAATTATTCCACTAATTTATAAAGAGACTTTTAATAGGATTTAATAGTAAGTACGCGTATTAATACTTCAATTAAATATTCCGTATAAAGCTATTTACGCCTCGAGTAGTCATTAGAGTTTTTAATATAATAATTATCAATCGAAATAAAGCTTTTTAATCTTTTTATACGCGATTACTCTTTCGATTTACCGATTATAAAAAAGCTTTAAAATATATAAAAATAATAAATAAAGAATTAAAAGTAAATATCTTAAAGAGAACGACTTTAATGAAACTCGAATTCACTTTCTATAAAAGCGGAATCCTAATAAGCGAAAATTATATAAAAAAGCTTTTCCCTATTTTCGCCGATAAACCTAAAAACTAGAGAATCGTAATAATCGTTAACGAAAATATCCCGATCGCGAACTTTATCACTTATTCGAACGATATCGATAAAAATTTAAACTCTCTTATAAACGCGAATAGTGTATCTCTCGCTAATAATCTTAAAATTAAACTTTTTAGTCTAATACTTAATTAAATTCCCGTTTTAATTACTCTCGACCCTTTTAATTCAACTTTTTTTGCGATTATCTCGACTTTATCGACACTTATTAAACTTATTAAAAGAATTACTACTAATAATAAGAACTATAAAAAATAATTAATTCCGTATAAAAGAAGCTTAAAGTGATTTATGCCCTTTCTTCTAATTATAATGCAATTTTTTCCCACTTTACAATTAAGTCTTTAATTAATAAAATACGTACTTTAAGCGAATATACGTGCGATATAATTAAATCTTAAAAATCGGATATAACGTTTTTCGATAGTTTAAACTTTCGTAATTAAATTAAAGTTTTAATTAATATTTATAATACTTTCTAATATACGTAAAGTAAATAACTTTATTATATTTATTATTAAACTCTCTTTAAAGATCTCGATATAATTCTAAAAGAAAATTAAAATTAAATTAAAAGTATAATAAAGAAATTAATTAAAGTCTACAAGTTATATATTAGAAAAATAAGTTTTCGATTTACTTAAATTTATCTCGATTTTCGCTTTTAATTTTAAGAAATTAATATTATTTTATAATATAAATAGAAAATATTAACGAAAAATTAATTTTAATTTTTTAAAGCTTTTATTATTTTTACTCGAGTTTCCTCGATTTAATTTATTACCGATTTAAATATTGTAATTATATACGTTACGTAAAACTTCTTTAAATAAACTAAAAAAAAAGTATTTTATTTAATTTTTTTAAAAAATCGAAATATTAAAGTTTTATACTCGTTAAAACCCTTCTAATTATAATTGCTTTTTGCGTAACGCGTATTTCCCTTTTATTTTCTAACTTTTATAAGTAGACTTTAAATTATAATTAACTTTTCACCGTTTCTTTAAAGATTATTCTCTTTATTTTATTATTTACTTTTATTTAATAAAATTCTCTTTAAACGAGAAATTAAATTATATTATTTACGAAAAAAAAAACGCCAAATTATTATATATTAAAGTTATTTTTTCTTATTTAATACGAATCGATTATTAATAAGTCGATAATATTAAAAAACTCGATTACTAGAAATTAAAATACTAATAAAAATTTACTTACTATTAAATATCCGAGTAAAAAGCGAAAAATAGAGTTATTATACTTAAAGAAAATATACAAACGAAATCTACGGAAATTCGATTTTAAGATTTCGAATTATATATTTACCGATTTAATACGTTTATACGTCGCTTTTACGATACTTTTCCCGCTAATTTAAACTTTCGAGTGTCTTTTCTAATTAATTTAGTCTTTATTAATACGAATAGTAAAATTTATGGAAATATGACGTATATTAATTTTAAGGAGGCTTATAATACGCTTCGAATCCCCTTTTAATGTAATCTCTTTTAATTTACGACTAATAATAAATTATTCTTTAATAATATTTAATTTAAAGGAATTAATGTAATCTTCGATATAATTCGCTGTATTAAACCTTTAAATCACTTTATTATCCGATTCGAGATATTTTAATAATTAAATTATAATAATATTCTTACGGATCGATATTTACTTATTTAATAGCGTAAACAAATTACTAAGCAAATTAAATAAGCCCTTTAATATCTTAAAATAAAAGAAAAAGAGATATTCCTTGGCAATAAGTCTTTCTATAGATATATAAGCGAGAAATTGGAGATACTTATAAAAAAATAATCGAGAATATCTAGTTATTTTTAATAATAAAAACGAGTCCGAGATCTATTTGCCTCCTTTTCCCCTTTTATCAAACTTTAAAGGAAAAAGTAAAGAGATTTTAAACGAGATTACATTTAAATAAGTATTACGCGAAATCGCCGAAATCTTTAAAGATAATAACTCGTTTAAATTATGAATTTATAATTTAAAAGATATAATCAAAGAATTAATAAATAATTTCAGTGATTATTATAATATACTTATATATAATTAGCTTCTCTTTTCTTCTTTTGAGACTCGAGACGAGTCTAATATATAAAGGGACGATTATAGCAAAGTAATTTATTCTACTTTAAAAATCTTTATTTATAGTAGTAATTTCGGAGGTTTATATTAACTACGTGTCCTCTAATACATAAAGAGTTTTCTATTCTCTAAGAAACAATAAAAACCTTTTACTACTCCATTTTTGCTAGCCTTACTACGTATAACGAATAATTATGAGAGCGAAGTCAAGTATTTGCCAAAGCTTATAAATTTACTATAATCATGCAAAATTGGGTAGTTTTCCTCTAGGAGAGCCATTACCCTTTTACAATAGCTATATATTAAAGTATATATTTATTATCTTAATATATCCGAAATTCAAGTCCTTAAATTCTTTTTATAATAAGTTAATATTATCTTTGAATAATTTATTCAAATTTATTTACTTTTATTATTCGTTTTATCGAAATAAACTTTATTTTGCGATAAATAATCTTATAATTTACTATCGAATTATAATAATATATTATTTTCGTTTATTTATTAATCTCGAGTAAAATGAAATAATTAGTATTAATATTTAGCGAATAAATATATACTTATAAACCTTCGAAATCGTTTTTACTTTTATATTTATATTCGTTAATCTTTTTTTTTCTAATGATGGAAAAAAATTCGAGAAAAATATAATTTCGCTATTTGTATTTTTCTTATAAAGTAAAACATTAAAATTAAGTTTTATAAATATAGGCTTATTAATTATTTCCAAAGCGATTATAATATCCCAATAATTAAATTATTCCTTGGAATAAAATTTATTAAATATATTATATAAAAGTTTAATTATACCATTTATTATAATAGAATTATTATTATTAAGCGTAGGTTTATTAAGAACGTAATTAATCTTTTTGATAATTCGATTAATAGTAATATCCAAATAGCCTTATAATATCGTTTCTTATTATTCGAATATATTACGTTAATATATATCCAAAACCCAAATTAAATACCGGTTTATTTTCTCGAGATTATATTTAGCTCGTAAACTTGAGATTTCTTCCAATATTATAATAAAATATGATTTAAATAATCGAAGAAACAAAAGAAATCTAATCGCTTTTCTTTAATTAATAACTTTATTTATTCGTCGAAAATAAAAAATAATTCTATTTTTTGCGGATTTATTTAAAACGATATAACGATTTTATTAATATTTTCTTTATTTGCTTTCATATAACTCCTAATAATATATTTAAAGTTAATAATTATTATAATATATATATTATAAAACATATTATATATTTGGATCAAAAAGATTTTTAAACGAATTATTTAAATTAGTTTACGTAATATTTGCTTTTTATAGAAAATATTATTAAGTTTTTCTTTTTTATATCGAAAATCTTCTTTTAAATTCCGATTGAATTTAGTGACGAAAGATTTTCATTATCTTTTGAAGCGAGTTTTCCCGGATTCTTTATAATCGTAATATTAAGCGCTTCTTTTAAATATTTATTTAGAATTATAATAATCAAACGTTTTCTAGGCGTTTCTTATTTCGTAAAAAGCGGTATTTTCTTAGTTTATTTAAACTTGGCATTATATTATTCTAAAGCGCTTATTTATTCTATTATATTAAAGATAATTATTTCTTTAAATTAAATATAATTTACTTTTAGTATATTAATCTATATAAAGGTTAACCAAATCGTTAAACTACTTGCGATTTATATAAAATCCGATTATTTTACTATAATAATTATTATTCCACTAAAATTAAATCGTAATATACTAAGGATTCTTAAATAGGCCTTTATTAATATTTCTTAACGCTTATTTATCTCGTAAATAATATAAATTACTTTAATAACCATATTAATTAACGCAAGTATTTTTTTAAATTAAGAAGAATATAAAATTAAATTATTTTAAATTAAAAATAATTACTTTTTATCAATTTATTGCGTTTATATAAAAGTAATATTATATAAGTTTACTTATTACTTTTCCATTTTAAATAATAATAATAAAACCCTTTTTAATAAAGTTATTTTTATTTTATTAAATAAAAACGTAATTCGATTATTTTCAATTAAAAGTAATAAAATTTCTTTGTTTATAATAAGCGTAAATAGGGCCGTTTATAATATAGCGGTTTAATCGTCAAATAAAGGTAATTAGAATCCTTTATTAATTTGTTATACGAGTATAAATAAAATAAAATCCGATAAAATAATCTTTTATAATTTTATTTCATATAATAAAAAGAGGGTTAATATAATTTAATTATTAGATGCGTTTCCGCCGATTTCTGGTAAAGCTATTTCTCGTTATTTTGCCCCGCTTAATATAAGAAGGCAAACTATAATTTGATTACTTTTAATCGAGTTATCGAGGGTTATTAATAGTTATTCGTGGACAGAATTCCTCTTGGCGCTATCGCTACTACACGTGGCCTTTAACTGGTATAACGCTAACTTGCTGCCTATAGACGGCATAAAGTAATCACTAGCAAAAGATTAACCTTGTACTTTTTCCTGAGGAACCTCCTTGGCAACGATCTCCGGAATGCCTTTGTCGTATTCCCGAAGGGGTTTCTCCATTATGAGATTATTATTACTTTGGTTGATAGTTATATCGTCGTGACCGGGTTAATATATAATCGAATTATTATTAACTAGGGAACTATATAGATCTTTAGCTTTGTTTCGAGGAATATCCGATTGTATTCTAAAGGACTTAGGAAGCCAATAAATGCGGTTTAGTTACTTCTTCTTCTTTGATAGTCGTTTATAGTTACTATTTGATTTATGTTTTTTGGAGCTTTGAACTTCAAGTTGAGAATTATCCCTCGAGTAGTTAAGGATTTCTTGGATAAGATATTACGCTATAAACGGTGCCTTTACGCATAAATCCCGTATAAATATTAAGAACTATAATTAGTAATTAATTTTCCTAAGTAAATAGTATTATAGCCTTTAATTTACCTTTGACCGAGGTTAAATATCCTTTAAAGTATTTAAAGATATAGTAAAGATAAATTATCTAAATAAGCAAATAAGGTTTTTGATTATTTTATTAGATTTGATGGTCTCGTCTTACTAAGAGCGACTTGGTAAATCTTATTGAATATCTTGAGCAATATTTAACCAAAATTTAATAGATAAATCGCTTATATTTATTGCGTATATTTCGTATAAAGAGTTAAAAGTTATATTTAAATTGAAAAGAAGGGTTAAGGCTAATTATTAGGGATTACCTGATATTATATACTTAAGCCTTTAGGTCGGTGGGGTTATCAAGATACCATGTCGCTTTATTCTTTAGTTGAACCCTAGATAAGTGTAACTTAGCTTCCCAAGGTATTTTGGACGTGATATATTCCGTTGGGCGGACGAGATGGGATTGTTTAATACTCGAACCCCTTGTAGATAATACTTTGCTTAATACGAGGGTATATAATACCAAGCATTTACTATGCCTTGAAGGAGATTATATATTATTATTTGCCCTTTCTTATTATAATTAGAACGTGGAAATATTAGTTTTGGTTTATAATTATATCAATTGAATTAATTAAAGCTATTAAACCCTTTTATTATTATCGGATAATATGGATATATCTTTTTATATATAGATAGCATTAAATATATAGGGCTAATAAACGTGGGGTTTTATAGCCGCGAGATACCATGATAATACCGGATATAAAAAGCATTTTAATCCTTTAGGCGGCCGAAATACATAGTATAGGGCCAATTTCCTCGCTATTAAACCAAAAGCCAAGTAAGTTTAATACTTTATAATTTAGGGATTCTAATGATAATCGTTTTAAGTCTCTTAAATATTCCCGTTTTATGCGTAAATAAAAGATTAGGCTTAGGTAAGTAAAATATATTTCTAAGAAGGATAGCGAACCTTTTAATCGTTTAGCCCCTTCCTTAATCGGTTTATAACTCTCGGAATTTCTCCTATACTTTTTCCCTTTATTTTCTTATATCCCGATTATTAGATCCCCTTCCTTGCCACGCCGTTTTATACTTGTGGTATCAACTGAAATTCCGCCACCTCCGTGGTTATTTCCCTGAGGCCCAAGCTATAATAATTACTTCTTAAATCAACGGGCGCCTCCCACTTCGTAATATTTATAAGTTTACCGGAATTATAAATATATACTTCGCTAATTTTAATTGCCATTTGAATTTGATTTTTCTCTTTATTCATATGCGCGCAATTACGCCAAACCGCTTTATAATTACTAAATAAACTACTCTAACTATATAAATATAATATATTCTCCTTTTATATTTATAAATTTCCGCGCCTCTTATAAAGTCCATCATTTATATATAAATAAATTTATATTATTAAGTAACCTTTTCTTACTATTAATTAGTTAATTAATATTAATCGCACGAAATAATATTTTATTAATAATAATAAAAAAAGTTAATAGTAATTATACTTTTTCCTAGTAAAGAAATTATCAAATCTAAACCCAAGTACTTAACGAGTTTTAGTTCTTTTAATATTATAAAGGCTATACTTATATCTTTTTAATATTCCTCCCCTTTTATCCTCCTTTATATTAGAAAGTATACTTGAGCCATTAGAACTTATTACTAATATACTATCGCTTTTGCGCACTTTTACTAATATATCCTTAGTATCCTCGAGTAATATATGCCTTGGCCTCCAAATAATTCCGGCGCTATAAACCCTTAGAAAAGGTTACTAAATAGCTCTATAGAGCCCAAGCTAATAGTTAGGCCTCGATGAATAATACTATTTCCATGATAATAATTCAAAGCGCTTGCAATTTGTTCTATTGAACTTCTTAATTTACTTTGTTAATATATTTCTCGATTTACTAAACTTTTATTATATTTATTCTTGGTAAACGATAACGAGATAATTATAGCCACGACTTGATTTAATAGATTAATCGTAGACTTAAAATATTATCAATTATAAACTCCGAAATATTCTCGTAATTTGGTAAAAAGTTTCGCGATAATAATAAATAAGCAAGTTAAAGTTATTTTCTATTAAGTAACTTAAGTATAAGTTCGCTTAATCTTAATTAAGTACAAAGATATATTTATCCTCTTATACCCTGAAATTTTACGTTATTAAAACTAAGAGGCAAATTTATAACAAGTATAATACTTATAAGATTAGAAGGCAATAATTATTTCTAATATATAAGATATAAATTATTTTAAAAAACGAAATATATTTCTTTTTACCCTTCCTCTAAGAGGGCTACTTGTTACTATAGTTCACTTGATCGTGATTACGTGCAAATCGACGTTACGTGATTATATAAAGCCGCTAACTTTATCGTTATCCTTCCTTACTTTATATCGCTTAATAAATTATTTCATAATAATTACCCGGTATTATTAAGCCTATATATTATTAATTAAATTAACGATTAATATATATATTACTTTTTCCATGTCTTTTAATTTATTTTTAAATAGATAATATTATTATACTTGTAAATCTTTAATTAAATTGATAATAAGTATATATATTTAATTATCTGTATTTTTATAACTTTTAAAGAATTTAAATTTTTGGGAATTTAAAAGCTTTTATAACGTAAAAATCAATTCGTTATTTTAAGTTTTTATTTTATTAATAATAATTATTATTATGTATTAGTATTTATCTTAGGCCTAATAAAATATATCGAGGTATTTTATTACCAATATTTATAAACTTTTATTATTAATAAGATTCCTAGATTATTTGACTTTATATTTCTTTTGTTTTAATAATAAATACGTTTTATCGAAGGTTACGTTTGGTAATTCTAATTCTAATTAATATGATATTTCTTGCGAGTAATAATTAGAACTTCCTAATATTTTCCTCGGATAATCCTTTTAAGTCTCTTTTTGGCCTTTTCGATTTTAGTTTTTTCCCGAGTATAAACCCGATTATAAGCTCGATATATTCGAGAGTTGCGCTCGAAGTTACACTTAATGAAGCCGGCTTTATATTTATTATATGAGTATAATTATAAAGTTGATATAATATACTAAAATAGTTTGAATAAATATAAAAATAAATATTAACTTAATAATCACAAAAAGATCGAGTTAATTAGCGAGATTAAGAGGGAGAAAACTTATATATATAATGGCAAAGAGAATATAATCCATTATACCCTAGAAAGTTTAGTTTAGCTTTATAGTAATTCCTCTCCCCGAGTAATATTCTACTAAGCTTAATTAGGCTAGCACGTTTTACGAGCGTAAATAAAACACGGCAAGTAATAATAAGTATATAATTATTCGGTTTTTTATCTCATATATTATAATATACTCGAAAGTTAATACTAGGCGGTTTTAAGGTTTTTAATTAATTATTTTCGAATGTTACGAAGTTATATTTAATATTATATAACTAAAGGAAATGCGAAGTAATTCGCCTCGAATAATTCGACTTTTGCTTATTATAATAACGTAAATATAAACGAGAAAATCGATTTATAGCCTATAGTAATAAAGGAAATTAAGCGCCAAAAATTAAGTTTTCTCGGGGGAATTTAATATTTTATATCTTATAAATCTAAGTAATTATTTTTGGTAATATTCGCCCAAATTAACGCCGCTAATATTTGCTAGCCATAGGCGTTAATAACTTGTATAACTTGGATAAACGCAAGAAATATCTCTCAAGATGACTTATAAAATATTATAGGTTATTTTCGATTGGTGGTTAATAAGGACTAATATAGAATATTATAATAAGCAAATTAATACCCCGAGAATATATTATTTATTTGAATTATCTTTGTTACTTAAGAAGGAAGTAATAAAAGAAATGGTCAAATATAATTAAAAAGCTATTTGAGAGAAGGAAATCAATTTCTTAATAACGGGTTTAAAGGCGATCTTCGAGTTTTAATTAAAAGCTTTTACGAATTTATAAAAGCTTTATAAAATACTTTATAATAAACTAATGCGTTTAAATGTATCGCGTGAGTGATTTTGGCCATTTAAAGCTTTAATTCTTATTTTATTAAACAAAATAATCCAAAGTTAACTTTATATAATCATATGTTTAAACTTGTTTATTATTAAGACTTATATAATCTTAAGATTTATATGGTCTTGAGAACTTTATTTTGAGAGCGTAGCGATCTTGGGAGAAAGTTCTTGAGATCGCGTAAGTCTTAAGATTATATAGGTCTTAAGAATAAATAGGTTGGGACTTTTATAACTAAAAATCGCAGGGTAAAATGCGGTTGATATTTGTGGCTTGACTTGTTCGTATAAGTATATATAGGCCAGGCTTCTAATTACGATTCTAATGGCTCGATCGACTTCGATAAGCGAACTAATTAAGAAAAGATAAAATATAAAGGGTATTTACTCCTTTTAACCAATTTAACTCATATCCTAGAATATTCGCAGAAATTATATAAATCGGGGTATAATCGCTTGCAAAATCGATTTCGCTTTTTTCGTTTAAAAAAAATTATAAATATAAATTATTTTATAAATAACTTTGAAAACTAACCAAAATTATCTTCTTTTATTCAAAATATAATAACAAAATTCTTTAGAATTTTAGAAATATTAAAATATAAACAAAAATACTTAAATTTTCTTTTTATCGTAATAAATTTAATTTAAAATATTTAAAGATAATTATATTATAATACGCAATTTTTCAAAACTTAAAGGTTTTGGTATTCTTTATATTAGCGAAAATAAATAATTAAAACCATAGTTTTTATATGATATTAATACCAAAAATAAATAAAATAATTTGTATTTATAATTTTTTAAAATAAAAGGAAATAAAATCGATTTTGCAAATAATTATATATTATAAGGTTATTATTTGCTTTTCTAAATACTAATAAAATAATAAGCTTAAAATAAGATTATATATAATTACTTATAAAATCGATTTTATTCCTTTTTATTTAAAAAAAATTATAAATATAAATTATTATATTTATTTTCGGCGCTAATATATAGCTCCTTGGTTATCTTATATACTCCGAAGTATTTAAGCAAATTTCATTAAAAATTATTATATTATATAATACCCAATTATTATATCTTATATATTAGAATCTAAGGAATTAATCGCGCAAATAATATTTCTTTGATTTATTATATTTCGTATTATTTATTTTATTAATATTGCTTATATAATCTATTTATTATATTATAATAATTATTTATAAATATTAGAAATTCGTATATTATTAGGATTAAAAGTATTTATTCCCGATTATCCAATCCATTTATAATCTTATTAAAATATTAAAATTTGAGGTTTTTCAAAGTACTTAGAAAATTCTGAAAATTTCTAAGATTAATATATTAACGT
>FJOG01000032.1:19610-65761 GCA_900073065.1 Phialocephala subalpina
AAAGGGTTTTAAAAAAGGGTGATTATATACTAAGAACAAAGATATATTACGTAATCGGGGCTATAAGATATTCGTTTTTATTATTATATAAAGGAATAATATTTCGAAGTGAATTTATTTTAAAAGAGTTTCTTTTGCCGTTTAAAGAATCGTTTAAAGGAATATTAATTAGTATTATAATAATAAAATAATTATTTAATATTAAATTATATTGAAAATAACTCGTAGAAATTAATTTATAAATTAATAATTATTTTAATAATCCGAGAGAAATTCGTCTCTTTAAATAAATATTATTAAATAAAAATTTCTTATAAGAATAATTTTTATTTATAATATTTATAATTAAAAAGAAATTTCGAGTTTTAAATTTTATTCGAAGTTTAATTTTCTTAGTTATTTGGGTAAAATATATCGCTATTTTTTTTCTCGCATAGAAACTTCTATTTGAATTTATTTCGTATTTCTTCGTAAATATTAATATTCTTTAAATTATTATAAATTTAATATTAAAATTATTTCGAGTATTTTTTATATTATAATTCTTAAAAGGATTAAAATTAAAATATAAAATAATATTATAATTTCGCTTTTTAAAATATAAATTTCTTTTTATTTCTACGATAAATTTCTAATATTTATATTCTAATTCTTAATAGAAATAATATTAACTTAGGAATTAATTTTCGTATTTAATTATCGTAAATTAATTTTTTTTCTTTCTTTTATTCGTTATTATACTAATTATATCGAATGATTTAATACGTAAATTCTAAGAATTAATATTTTTTCGTAATCTTATTATTTCGTAGTTTAATTTCTTTAATTCTAAATCGATAAATTAATAAATAAAGGAATTTGCTCTTTATTAATTGATTTTTAACCTTTGAATTCCAATAATTTGGATTCCTTAATAATAATCGTAATACTTAAAATATAATTCTTATAAACTATAACTCGTAATATTTAAATAGTATTACTTTAAAATTCTCGATTTTACTCGCTAATATAAAAGGGTAATAATTCTCTTAAAAGAAAATTATTTTAATTTATATGATTATAATAAACTTATAAGCTTTGGTAAATATTTTACTTTGCTCTTATAATTATTCGTTATACGTAATAAGGCTAACAAAATAAAGTAATAAAAAGTTCTTATTATTTCTCAGAGAATAAAAAGCCTCCTTATATATTAAAAGATATATAATTAATATAAACCTCCGAAATTATTATTATAAATAGGGATTTTTGAAATAGAATAAATCGCCCCGCTATAATATATAAAATAATAATCTAAAAATAATATTTATATAATATTTATAAAACTTTTTATATTACGCGTAAATTTATATAAATTTTATATAAATTATAAAAGTTATATAATTTTAAATAATAATTATAAACTAATTAAAGATTATATTAATAGGATATTTAATTTTATATATAATAATTACTTAATAAATTAATATTTATAAATAATAAATTTTTTTTATAAATTTCTTGAAATCTTTTAATTATAATAAAATTAATATTAATTATATAATATTAAAAGTAATTTTTCTAAAGTTTTTTTTAAATATATTAAAATCGAGAATAAAATAATATATAATCTCGAGTTTTAATTATTATATATTTCGAAATACTTTTATTTCTTTGTTTTTTTTAAAAGTATTAAATATATATTTTAATAATTAAATATTTATAGAAATTAAAACCCCTCATAATATTATAGTATATTCTAAGGTACGGCTAATAACATTACAGTCTAAGAGAAAACGAGTCCTATAGACACTTAAAGAGGCGAGATGGTACTCAAGATAAGGCAAGTGGAAAGTTGCTCATGGGAAGAGATCCATGCCGCCCTCTTACACCGGACTAAAGAGACGATCCAGGTGCACTACTCTACGAAAATCAAGAAGTAGCTGCGGTGGAAGTAATGCGTCAACATCTCCTGGAAACTTCCATCGACTAGTCCACACCTCGAGACGGCCCCTGCTACACCCGAATGGGCCAGTCTCAGAAGGTAATAGGGAAGATGGTATCCGCAATATCATCGTGGGGAACAGTTTGGTGCTAAGGCGAATATATGGACCCACGAGGATTGTAGTGCTGGGAGTGGATTTATAGATTGGGGCTGGGATGACGATGGAGTTGCGCTGTTCTTTCTGCGGATATGTCTACGCACCCTGTTCGACGGATCCATACATCCTATAGAGGACATCAATACTACACCCATTTTTGCTAACCTGATCGCTACCCCTCTCATTCAACAACATATATTGATTGGCCTTCTATTATATTGTACTTCTAACTTCTACATTTTTCATAAACCTGAACTAGTACATGCCATCCAGCTGTTGGACACTGGCTTGCACGTGACCTGACATTCTCATGTCCATGGGAGGAGTATCAATTCAACGCCCCCACTCAGACATAATCCCTCGAGCTATCCATGGTGAACCCTTACACGTACGCTGTCATCTCGCGTAAGCTCTTCATCTTCGTGCACTTTCTTTTATCCTTCTTTGAGACTGTGCGAAGCAGTCTCGAGTCATCACTGAATCTTTCGGGGGAACGCATTATGATCCCCTCCAAATGTTGTCAGCTGGTCAGTTGGAGGAGGCAACGAGGGTGGTTTTGGTGAAAGCCAAATCCTGACAGTGAAGTCTTCAAACAAATCGGGCATTCTCTGACCAGCAACAGTGATTATCCTTGCAGCTTTCAGATGAGATCCAAGACGTCCAATGTAATGCCGGGTGATGACAAAGTTCTGCCTCCTGGACTCAGCCGTGCCCATCTCCGAAGGGCTGTCACCGATGTGCTTTTGAGGCCCCCTCATATGCTGGTATGCCTCTGCTCGTATGTAAAGATTCGCGGCTACCGATCCTTATGTAAGCGGGTATAAAAAGCTGCCGAGACTACAGAGCAGGGTGTGGATCACGTGTAATAAGCACGTGACATGACCGACCTCCACCCCATTGAATATGTATATATAGTAGATCTAATTTAGGAGGTATATTACTTAAGCAGTCAATCTTAAAAAAAATTGTTCCACGATTAGAATCACTGTACTAAGCTTGTGCCTAGATTAAACCAATTGTATTATGTGAATGCGGTGAACCCTGCTAGCGTGGAACCACCGTTCCGGCTGAAGCGACGTCTCTTTGAATATTGTCTATCACCTCACCTAAGCCCTTCCTTTCAAAATGTCTCTTCCTTATAATACTCTCAAACCTCAAGGCCCTGCTTCCATTTTCGAACAGGGCGGCTACGCAACTGTCTCACTCTACTTAATTGACGAAACCTTTGTTCTCAAAGGTCACGAGGTCTGGGTAAACGGGAGGTGCTTGTGCAGACGATCATCTAGCCTAAGCATAGCATCTATTGTGAGAGAAGATGCCGTCTATAAACGATTAGGACCTCACCCTCTTATTTTAAATTACGACGGCAAGGTCTTAGTACACGAAAATGTGTATTCCTTGAAGATCGCACAACGGTAAGACGTTCAGCTCATTATCCAGATGACCTCCGATTCACCACTTTATAGATGCTCTCTATTCTCTCAACAACGCGGCTCTTCGGCGGTCGAATCTACTCATGGTAGGGCGGAGATCTACGGATTCCAGCCGTGGCCCCACTAATTGACCGAGAAGGAAGCGGATGTGTCAGTTGAGGACTCGTAATCTGTGACGATGGTCTCAATGCGATGGGGAAATTGTAGCATGTTGGCATGAAGCCGCATCATCAGTTATGCATCATCTCACTAGGCGGTTTGGCCTAAAGCCGATGTTCCAGCGAGAGCACTATATCAAGCAGACATTTCCACTTAGCTAGACAGACAGATTTGACATCAATACCATACATTTTGCCTCCAACCGCTTCCGCAACTGATAGGATGCCAATCTGTCATCCTCCTCTCAAGCCCAAAGAATTTCAGGTATCCAAGAATGCTCCTTTTGGCTGACCTCCAGGTCAACTTCTGGCGGTCGGTCCGGGCGCCTGAATGTCAGTGGCTAAGGGCCATCCCGGTTTACGAATGGTCAAACCGACCGATCAGAGAGTGTGGTATTTCACAAGTGCAAGAGACATAGGCTGACTCGATAGTTCAAGGAATCGGAGGGTCGTAGGGTGGCGCTGGAGCAATTTTTGTAGATGTGAAAAGGCAGGTTCATGTTCTGCGGGGAGAGGTGCTTGAGGTGCTTTCAACGCAAAGGAATATCAAAGAATTTGGTAGGAACTTGGGTTTCTTTCGACGGTGTATTCCTCCCGCTCCCGCGGCATCAATACCCAACTGCTTCTCCAGCATGTTTGAATCCCGTACATCGTAAATGACGACCCCGATGTAGTGGCAAAGTCGCTTGAGACTTGGTATCCTACGAAGCCTTATAAAACCGGAGAGCTCACAAGCCTCGAGTCGTAGATCATTGTTTGGGTGGATCTTTCGGGAGGAAGTCAGTACGCCATATTCGCCCAAGGCCATCACGCCATCCTGCCATCATCCCTATACATATACGGCAAGACTCGAGATAGCGATAATACTATAGTAAGTCAGTGTGAAGTTACAGTTGTTAACAAGGACATCGTGACGTACTGGCAGTAATGGGTTCATCAGGGATCCGACGATACAACTAGGTACGGCCGAGGTGACGTTCACCTACGGTTCTTTATCCCTTATCAAAACGCCACATATTGCCTTTGCCAATGTCGACTTCTAAGTCTAGCTTATCGTGGGAAGGCCCGTCACAACCATACGGCTGCCATCACAGGAAACCGATGTAGGGATTTCATCATAATCCTTATGATCAGAATAGAAGCCTTCAAATGAGTTCCGCGTCTCGTTGATGAAAGCAAAGAGCAAATGCGAATCGCATAACGGAACGTACTCGTACTTTTTTTTGAATCACAATATTGTTTGAAAGTTTAGACTGCCAACGCTCTTGATGCCTCCCGCTACTCCCCATTTTGCCTCGAGTTCATTTGCAAAGCATCGCCTTTGCGACACGGATAGAGCTCTCAGTTCTCACATCAGCAGTAGCACAGTTATATCCATCATTTATCAGGCAAATTAGATACACTATAACGATTCTAAAGCCCGCTCAAATCCCCCCCAGGTACGCGCGGGGAATGTTCCAGTAAGCCAACAGTTGCCCGCATGGTCCTTGCCCAGAACGCGGAAATGACTCGTGAGCACCGATGGCTTGTTCAGAACTAAGGGGTGGTAATACACGATCGTCCCTGGCGGGTTCGCCCTCGATGTTTGTTTGACATGGGATGCATCTTTGATATGGGATGCATCTTGGCCATTGCATGCACCTTTAACAAGGCGCTCGCCCTCGCCCACCACAGCAGGCGCAAAGTCAACAATGCGAAAGAAATCAATCTTAGCCAGATTATTCACCGTCAACATAGACGCGCCCGCGTCCCCGAAAATAAGACGCAGCCTCTTGCGCGCCTTGACATGCTCGCGCTGCATGTGCAGATAGCCGAGCACCTGCTCCTCGGTGGACTGCGCGGCCATATGCTTTCGATAGCTGAGCGCACATGGTCCCAAGGGCCCAGCGAGGGATTGTAGTGACAAAGGCGCGTAGACGAACTGCAGCAGGTTCTGGATATACTCGCCTCCTGCCGCCTGGAAGATGGAAAGGCGGAACCTCACGTTGATGAAATTCGCTACCGTCATTGGACCGCGCGGCTGAGAGGCCGCTAGGATCTGCGCTGCCCACGCGGCGAGGACGTCGCCTTCGCTGACGAAGGGCTTTTGCTCGTGCTCGTCTTTCCCGGCGATTTCTCCTAGTGCTTGAGCTTGTAGTTGCGATATGTGACGTTGTGGGAGGAGGATCGTTCGCTCTTCGAAGCCTGGGCTCCATAGCATTAGCCAGAGGAAGCGGAGGACTAAGTATGCCATCCCGAGGGGTCCTGGGGCGAGTTTCTCAACGGCTAGTTCCTGCCGCTTGTCGTTGTTTTGGATCTGCGAATCTGCTTCTTGTAGGATGTCATCCTGTGTGCCCAGGACTGGCGAGACGCTTGCGGCTTTGTTATTTAAGACGAGCGACCAGTTCCGCATCAGGGCTTGGAGGCCCATGGCGTCCATCAGGACGTGCGGCCAGGAGATGACTACGACCGTTGAGTCGGTGAAGGTTGTTACGTGGATTGAGAGGATGGGGGCGTCTCGGTCGATTAACTCCTTGATTGTCTTCGGTGCGCTCGGGGAGCCGGCGAAGGGCCGTAAATCCGTGGAGAGCTTCTGTACTGATGGGCTGTTCGTGCCGGACACCTGTGGCAGCCCGCGGCCTAGGGGGTGCGTCTCGATGCTTTCGCTGAATGTATCGTGGGTGAAGGCCATGGCTGGCCTCTGGGTTGTAAAGGACTGCGAGACATGGATCTCGAGCTGCCCGTCCTCCTGTTGGGAATTAGCTTAGGTGTTTAAATGTAGTTTTTCGTCCTCTACTGGATTGAATTGAATTGAATTACCTTCAGCCTCAGCCGCCCGCCTAACTTCCGCCAGTCCCCTATTTCGAGCAACTTGGTCAAGGAATCGGCCAGTTTGTCGCTGTCCAGGATGTCCTTGAAGCGGAATAGGTAGGACATGAAGAGGTTGCGGTAATCGTTGGCATTGTCCAAGAGGTGGACGGGATAGACATCGTCGTCCATTTCACCACGGCGAGGACTTGGAATGTCCTTGTCCATCTCAAATTCTCAACGGACCATCTGACGCTGGGCCAGGAACCCCTCTATATATTTCTTTGGGCATATCTTGGGAAACATTTGCCAGGCCGTACGGAGGAAAGAAGTGCACACCACCTAGGGTAGCTCAATCGATAGTGTACGGTGTCACCTTTAGCGGTGCCCTCCACCTCCGTAGCGGTTGTCAGGCGGCATCTCGGGAGAGTGATACACTAAAAGATCGGTGATAGCCTGGAAACTAGGCACAAAATCACCCCCTACCGTAGATCTCTATAGCGCCACGACGATCAATTACTGCATCAGCTTGAGGCTGAGCTGCGCATCGAATCAATGTACAGTCCGTACGAAGGTATCGACAGTAATTCTTGGGCTTCCTTTCCCCCTAAACTCATTTCGTCGCTGTGGAATCATGCTGTGGGGTAACTCCGTGCTGAAGGTGCTGATGTCGCCAATCATTACTGTCGTACGAAGGCATGTACGAAGGTATGTGAATGATCTGTTCTCTCTACTCACTGATTTTCACTAGTACGAAAGCCACGAAAGGGAACATTGCATGTAACTAGTTTGGCACTGGGAGGAGAGCAAAGGGGGGCATAAAGAACCCCAACAGCCCTCCGTCAAACATGCTGTATATCCAGCAGCCGCCTATCAGTCAAAAAACGACGATATGGATATGTTGCGTCGCTTCATGGGAATGCCCAGGCAACTCCCCGCCCCGGCGTTCCCAGAGGATGACGTTTACCCACTCCATTTACAGGACTACAATTTTCGTCGACTATTAATGGTTTCGACGATGCGCTTTGATGACGTCCTTGACGCCGAGAAGCTACACAATGCTCTATCGCAACTTTTGGAAATCGGAGATTGGAGAAAGCTTGGAGGTCGATTAAGGAGCGATGTAAGTAGGCTTACAACCTGATATGCAGATGGTGGCCGCCAGCTAACTCGGATTCCCAGGGAGGTGGAAAAATGGAGATTCATGTCCCTCGACAATTCTCGGAGAAACGACCTGCGATCAACTTCTCGCACAACGACATATCGGAAACGAGGATTGCGAACCATCCGTTGGCAAATCAACTACCCGTTCCAACAAAAGACACGTCTGTACAGCCAAATCCCTACGATCTGATAAACTTGGGAGTGCGACCGGATATACCCAAAACAGTCGAGGACATGGTGAACAAAGATCTGCCTCAAATTTCACTACACGTTACTTCGTTCCAAGATGCGACGCTTGTTGGCATATCCTGGCCTCACTGCGTCATGGACAGTTTGGGCTACAAGGCCTTTTTGCACGGCTGGTCGCTCGTGCTAGGCGGTCGGGAAAGCGAGGTCCCAAAGCTTCTTGGTGCCCGACACGACGTCCTGTTGGAAGCAGAAATGGAGGGTTTGCAAAATGCTAGGAAATCATTCCTCCTCGAACCGAGGCGTCTCAAAGGAGCAAAGCTGGTTTTGTTTGTTCTTCGCTATCTATGGAACTTGTTCTGGAATCCTGCTCCAGAAGTCAAGACGATTTTCCTCCCAAAGATTGCACTTGCCCGGCTATACAACCAGTGTCTGGACGAAATATCAGCCGAGATTCCTGATATAGATGAAAAGCCATCGATTAGTGAAGAATCAGCCCTTCTCGCATGGCTCGCTCGATTCGCTACGTCGTTCAAAGCAAACACCGTACCACTCACAATCCTCAATTTCTTCAACGCCAGACTCAAACTCCAATCGCTGGCCGACCAGGGAGGAGTATACGTTCAGAATATGGCCTGCTATTCCTTCACATTCCTCTCTCCTAAGCTTGCAAGAGGTGGCATGGAAGCCTTTATCCAGGAGCACCAACGCCACATCCAGGAACAGACGACGGAACAACAGTGCTTGAGTTTTCTGAGAGCGTATCGCCGAGCTACTGAAACGGGCAAGTCTTTCAAACCATTCTTTGGAGAGCCGGACGCTCAGATCCTAGGGTTCAACAATCTATCAGCTGCCAATCTCATTCACACCGTTGACTTCAGCGCGGCTGTTTTGAAGCATGGAAAAATCGCTGAATCCAGGACTCCAGCGGGCACTATGACTTGTTACTACTATCACATCATCAATAATCGCTTGGGGTGCGGCCCAGACTGTATTTATATGCTTGGCAAGGATTATGGCGAGAACCTCTGGTTAATTGCGGCCTTACCTGCGAGGGTCTGGGAGAAAATAGAGGAAGCCTTGGAAATGTTATAATTCATGCGTATTGGATACCGCATTTATCGTGAGTCTGCTTCCTTGCTAAACCCAATGCGTTGGTGAGTGGTGACAACTTGCTGTGGGCCTGTGGGGTTAGGAGGATGCCGATCGGGGTCTCTTCTCAATTCCAGGTTTCCCATGGGGCTGTCGCATTATGAGGCCTCCAGCTAGGCCTTTGGGTCGTTGTTGCGAAACTGATATATAACCGAACTGCATGACTGGTAGAACCTCAACCCTACAATATCTCCTGCATTTCCTGCGCCACTCTTGAAGTGTGACTGCCATTTGACCAACTCTCGCTCGACCCAGGTTTGGAAGCTTTCCCCATTTGCGTACTCTTTGTTTGGGTCTGCTCCACTTGCTACTATGAGCTGCAGAATATCCACGTATGGTAACCAACTTTCATCCGAAGTATACCATTTGTAAGGGTTTGGGGGCTGCAAAGCTCGCTGCCAGAGTACTAAGACATTCTCTGTTAGCCCTCCCGCTCTAAGCAATTCTTCGACCTTTGCATGATCCCGCGTCATAAGTGCCCACTCGAAAGGCGTCCGTCGGTGATTGTCTTCGACGCTCAAAGATGCCCCATAGCGAAGCAGAATCCTGGTGGGATACTGACTAATGCTTCATGTAATGGGGAAATGTTCTCAAATCCAATGAACTGGTATTGCGCCGGGGGAAGAGCCGCAGATGAAATGTCCAGGGTGAACGAGTAAACCGCGTTGTGGTCCGCACCGCGAGACAGGATGTGATCAAGAACGTCTGGGCAACAGCTAGGCCTTAGACAGCTCAATCGAGATGCCAGATGCACGGGTCTAACGCCTCGAGCTTTGACACCGCTCGCAGGTTGCCCCTCCATTCCGTGTCAGAATATGGGTTCTCCAACACCATATGAGCGCCACCATGACGTCGCCGTGTCACTTCCTACTTTGCCATGTGCCTACTCGGGTACAGGATGAGTCAAGATTATTTCCGAGCAAGGCTCGTTCACATGAGCCCCTCGAGATAAAAGTAGTTCCCACCATGAGATTGACACTGTGATGACAATGCAGTGCATAGCACAGAGGCGTGAAGCCAGCTTTTTGAACACCGTTCACCCCAGTACCATGTTCCAGCAGTGTCTTCATTATGCGGACATTGTTGGCATTAATCGCATGGAATAACAATGTGTCAGCTGTGTGGTCTTTGGTCAATACGTAGGCACGATTTTGAATCAGGAGTCTGACATATGTCTCATTTCCGCTGGAAACAGCAAGCAGGAGGGGGAGCGCTTGCTGCCATCGAGAGCATCAACCTCAGCTCCTCGTTCGATCAATATCTTGGCCACTTCTACCTTCCCGCTGTTCATTGCGGAAAGCAGTGGTATCAGTTTGTCCTTGTTCGTTTCGTTTACCCCAGCTCCATTTTCGATGAGCAAGTTGACCAAGGGGAGCTGTCCACTATTGATGGCGCAGATCAGTGGTGTGTTCCTCTTGGAGTCCTTTTTATTGGTAGCGACTCCTTTATCGAGCAACAGCTTCACCAAAGTGAATTGGCCAGTCTCAATAACACCAGATCAGAGGCAGTTTGCCATCGCTGTAAGTGGCATTCACTAACGCTCCTTCTGTAATTAGATCGTTGATCCTCGTTGGGTTTCGGTATTCGCATGCTTTGTACAGTTGAGATGCTAGAGCGGTCCGCTGTTTCGAAGGCACCGTCAACGCCTTGATATTGAATGCCATCGATCGTCTTTTGGGCCTCGAGAGAAAACTCATTCGTCCTTGTCTCGCAGCTGTCACTGTCTCCTCGGCCGCTGCCACCGAATTTATCGCCGTCGAACCATCACCCCACTCTGTCCATGATACCTGTGTTCCCTTAGTGCTTTCTTTCAATGCCTCTGTGATTGCAGGCTCGTCGAGCATTTCGTTTTGCGCGTCTTCGTTGTTTCTGCGTACCCAAAGATGTCAGCGATCATTTGAGTCCAATTATGAATTACAACCTCCAGCCTCAATATCCTGATGTAGATATCCATCATCTGAAAGTGCAAGCCAAGTCTTCGCTCATTCTCAACTACCATATCCTCAATCCAAGCATGCCGGACTCTCCTAAAAGTTCCAAGGCGTATTCTGGGCCGGATCTGCTGTCCTCCAATGATGCGCCGCTCAATGTCGGTAAGGACCTCTTCGCAAGCTTGCAACGAAGTATTAAGGGTTGATTGATCTTGCTCGTTGCGAAACGGCAGACGCTCGCTGAAGCCAGCGCTTCAGCTCCTCGACCGTGGCACTGAAAAGACGAAGGCGATGTGCCAATTGTGTCGCTGATTGTTCTGCCTCGCGAAAGCGGGACACCGGGCCCATGACCAGTCGATCAGAGTTACTACGCGACTGCCGATAGCAGTGCAAGTTCCTACGAGACCGAGAATGCTGATAGAATTCATCTGGTATCTGGTGCTCGATCAGTGAGAGTGGTGTAGAGTATTGAAGGTGTAGTGTCCAAATATCGAGGTGAAAAGCACGTCGATAAGATTTGAAAGGTCAGGCTGAGGACACCCCAGAAAGCCACCACATGAGTTGATTGGGTTTGTTCCAATGCTATTTTTACCACAATGTTCTCTATAGTACACGGCGACTCGATCACTTATGACTGATGAAGAATGATAAATCGAGCTCTGACGCACTGAAGCCGCGAACTCTGTACAGAAGTACATCACCTGTGCCGATTTTTCACGATCGGCTTCGGCTAGGCCCCGCTCCTGGAAAACTGCCTATCTTGTCGGCAAGGTGAAAAGACAAGGTTAAGTGAGTGTCTTTCCTCAGAAGAATTCATGAACATACGCAATTTCATGACTCTTTGCTGGGTATTCCCGACACTAGAGTTGCAGTGTTTGACTGTCAAAAGTAAACCCGGTCTTTAGATGAAGTTGCATCGGAAACCCTGTCTTCCCCATACCCCGCAAAAGTAATCTACGATCAAATGTAGATTTCAGCAGGGGTATGACTGCCGGCCCATCACAACTCTTGTTCAAGCAGCCGAGACAATTGCAGATGTTGAAGACTTAGTTTTGTTGTTCACCTGATATTCGTACAGGCTGAAAAGTCTGAGAGGAAGAGCCTTCATAATGCAGGAAAGGACAGAAGACTTCTACTTCAGTACACCCGGTCTTCCCATATTTCGTCGTTCCAGCATCAGTATCTCAATTGAGACATCATACGACCGAGATAACTGTGCTGCAAAATGGGTCAAATGTTCTTCATAATTGGTTTAACGCTTCTCTTCTCATACACCTTTGCCCTCCGAATTGCCGGCAACTTACAGGTCATCGAGTACACACCCGAACTCATAGCAAGTCAAGACTACTTCAATGGCTCAACTGTATCATTTGTCAACGGAGGCGTGGCCACAATCGTCACTGACACTTCTATCGACCTCGCAGCGAACGCCGAAACCCAAGCTCTCCGACAATTCTCCCCTCACAAAAACCTGCGAATCATCTACACGGTTGTAGAGGTCTATTACCGGATAGTTGCGAACAAGAAGACGATCAGTACCGTGAAGGACTTGAAAGGAAAGAAGATTGCAACCTTTTCAGGGACGAGTGCGGCGTATTTCGTGGACCTCAACTGTATCATTTGTCAACGGAGGCGTGGCCACAATCGTCACTGACACTTCTATCGACCTCGCAGCGAACGCCGAAACCCAAGCTCTCCGACAATTCTCCCCTCACAAAAACCTGCGAATCATCTACACGGTTGTAGAGGTCTATTACCGGATAGTTGCGAACAAGAAGACGATCAGTACCGTGAAGGACTTGAAAGGAAAGAAGATTGCAACCTTTTCAGGGACGAGTGCGGCGTATTTCGTGGACTGATCTTCTGGGGCAATGTCAGTACTAACATGCCTGCTAGTTGGAATGTGGGAACCATCAATCGAACTGGCTATTCAGGTACACGCACCACGACCTTCCTTCCGTCTTCACCACGATGCTAATCCCTTCCCCAAATGCAGGCACTCGGTAGCGACGCCATCGTCCTCCAAGATCGTTCAGTGTATCGAGAAATCTTCAACCTCCACAGCACGAAGGAAAAGCTCGCGGACCCGGCAACACGAAAGTCAATCGTCGCATTCCTCCGCGCGCTCACCCAAGCCGAGAAGGTCTTCATCAACACACCTGAGAAGATTTGGCCACGAGTTGCCAAGGCTCTGAACATGAACGAGACAATAATAAAAGACGTGTGGCCAGTTCATTCATGGAACGGAAGTATAGTTGGCGGTCTACCATCAGACTTGCTAAGTGTCTTGGTCGCCGAAGACCAATGGGTAGCAAAGCAAGACCGACGAACAACGATGGCCCAGAGCGACCTTGCGACTCTGATCGACGACAGCGTGTTGAAAGAGGCGATGCAAATTACGTGATCTGATGGTACGACGTTCTCTTACAGCGCTTGTTTTAAGTCTTGGCAAAATCACCTGGTTCCTGACTTCTGTTCCGTATTAAGCAATGCATAGATGTCGGCTTTTGGGAGTTGCGTACCATGCTTGAATCGTCTGTGCTTCACTTTTTGTGGCCGGGATGGCGAAGCGAGCAAGGTCTCGGACCCGCAATTTGGACTTGATCGGCAGCTTCTGCTCAGACGAGATGTTGGGATGAAGAGTATCAGATGCCAAGACCACTGTTTGAAGTTGCCAAGACATGTGTTTTGGGACATTGCCGAGTGTGATCAGATGAGCTGATGAAAGGAGGGAAGGGATGGGAGGGATTTTCTTCCGTCGTCGAGTCGTGAGAATCTTCAACTCCCTGTCTCATCATGACATCTTCGGGTGTTGCGTAATCAAGAAGTAACATTCAGGTTCGTTCGATATCGCGAAGTGACAAACTGATCCTATCTAATCTCATCTTACCCCGCATAATAAGGAAATATAAGCACAACACGTGAAGACATGAAGCACACCTGAACATCCGCCCTCTCAACAAGCTCGCTGATGAAAGGAGGGAAGGGATGGGAGGGATTTTCTTCCGTCGTCGAGTCGTGAGAATCTTCAACTCCCTGTCTCATCATGACATCTTCGGGTGTTGCGTAATCAAGAAGTAACATTCAGGTTCGTTCGATATCGCGAAGTGACAAACTGATCCTATCTAATCTCATCTTACCCCGCATAATAAGGAAATATAAGCACAACACGTGAAGACATGAAGCACACCTGAACATCCGCCCTCTCAACAAGCTCGTGCTCGGCACTTCTCGCATGTCCGCCGTCTCGACGCTGCATGTTGATCTATGCGTCTGCTTCGACTGATGTCTCAGGCTTGGCGCACAGGGGCACGAGAGCTTGTTTCGAGGCCTGGCCAGACTCCGTGAGGTAGATGAAGGGAATTGTTGACCTTGGAAATTATAAGCGGTTAGGTTAGAAGATGACATCCAGCCGGCTGGTCTGGAATTGAGATCTAAGGGGCAGATTGACACTCGAGCCGGTATATCAAGAAAGGATACCTTCCTCTCAACAACTTCTTTTTTCAGCATCTAATCACTTCTCACTTCATTCGTTCTGCAACCGGTCTTGCAGTTCCCTTCCGTATTCCATTTTAATTTTGCCCTTCATACGGTCTTTACTTGAGCAGTAACATCTTTCAAGATGCGTCCCTCCACCTCCATCATCTTGGCCTTCTGCGCCGTGTTGGCAGTCCAGGCTGCTCCAACTGAAGTCAACACCCATGGGGCTGTCGCTGTCCGCGAGGTCGAACTGACCGAGGCCTTGATGGTCCGCGATCTTCCACTTGAGGCTCGTGAGGTTGAAATCGAGGAGAGAGACCCCAAGAAGTATGTAACAAGACCTGCACACCACTTGAGTCATACGGTAACACCGGATTAGGAAGAAGAAGGCCAAGAAGGTAGGACGCGAAGCCGAGGCTGAGGTTGAAATCGAGGAAAGAGATCCAAAGAAGTACGCACTCGATCCCTCGACTCATAACAGAGGCATATACTGACTTAGTTCCAGGAAAAAGAAGGGCGGTAAGGCAGGACGCGACGTTGAGATTGAGGAGCGTGACCCTAAGAAGTACGCACTGCCTATTGACTCAAGACTAAGACGCATGCTGACTGACTTGGTATCAGGAAAAAGAAGGGCGGCAAGGCAGGACGAGATGTTGAGGATCTTGAAGAGCGAGACTTCGAAGAGCTTGAGGCACGCGAGCCCAAGAAGTAAGTCTTCACTCTGCATAAGCGAGCAACACTGACCATTATCTCTAGGGGGAAAAAGAAGGGGAAGAAAGTAGGAAGAGATGCTGAAGCTGAAGCCGAGCCCGAAGAGCTCGAGACTCGTGAGCCCAAGAAGTAAGCAATCACCAGAATCTCAACGAGAGAGTACTATTTAACATCCAAATAGTGGCAAAAAGAAGGGAAAGAAGCCTGCCGCTTAAACATCTCAAGACATAGCCAAACTATTGAAAGCGAAAGTTGAGATGCGGGGAGGGATAGATTCTCCAATTCTTGATCACGATACAACGTATTACAATACCAATTGAAGCTACTTCATTGCTCGCGATTCCTTTCCTTTTTCCCGCGACCGCAGTTCCCTGGAATTTGGTTTGGATCATGAGATTCGAGCATAGCGCGTGCGCCCTTGGCGCCTTCAATGCCTTGGTGCAGCACTTGCTGTGATATGATGCACTTCCAGCAGGCCATGGATACTCTCAGCAACAACAACACTCGAGTCGAAACGTCCAAGTAATCAAGATTAGAAATCCAAATTCGGTTCCACTCACCTTCGTAACGCAGACTTTAATCAGACATAAAGACTGAAATAAAAATTCTCCATATGAAGCATGCCCGAGGGATGGAGATATTTTGGAGGCTAGATGATATATGAAAGGCAAATATGCCATGCAGGTTCCACTTCTTCCTAGACCTCTAGAAAGAGGCTAGATGTCGAATGCGCGTACTCGTTGCCACGGGTGTAGGCTTGGAGCTCGAATCTGGTGGCTAGGCGTATGGTGGAGATCGAAATAGCAATGTTGGGGGCGTAATGATTATCGCGAACCAGACTGAAGAATATGTCGAATGTTGCACAAGTTCGCAGACCAGATGATTTCCTCCAAATCCCCTCAACTCAATTCATAATCCTGGGTATTGTCATTGATCGTAAGTCAAAATGCTAGCTCTCGCCATCATATCAGAGCTTTGAAGATGGTCATGTATTTGTATGGCGATGCTCTTGACGGTTTGATGCGTAAACTTGGATGGAATATCTTTATTCTGGACTTTATGATGTTAGCATGTGTACAGGAGTGGTGTGGGGATAGATGAAGCCTACTCTTTTCCCAAGAAAGGGATATAATCCTTCCGGATATTAATACTCATTCTGGAGCTGAGGTTTGTTTTCGATGTAGCGATAATAAATCCATCTCCTATCAAGGGGTCAAGACTTTTAGGGTTGATTCGTTGCAGTTCACCGAGTATGTGCTCCGCTTCATCGTTGGTTGACACTTCGAACAGCCCTATCCGTGGTCTCACATCAAGTGGTTTGGCATTATCATGGCGGACAGGATTGTTCTCCCGCAATGGAACTATTGGCCACGCACGCGTTCTCCGTTCTTCTTCTTGGGGGCGTTGAAACATCAAAGCATCGCCGAGCTCATCTCCGATTCGTGAATGGAGTCGTACAAGGTCGGGTGATGATAAGTCGAATTTGATGGACGCATATTTGTTGATTCCAGCACGAACATTGCCAAAGATAAAGGGATAAGTAAAGTGCAATTCGAAAGGGGACTGCTGAGCCGCGATCTTAGCGAGTCGTGCAGTGATTTAATGTAGGTTCACAGGAGAAGGAACAAGTCTGTAAAGGATGCCAATCGTCGGGACATCAGGAAACTCTCGTGCTGAATATCTGGCACATATTTCGCGGAGAGGGTTATGAGGCTTGAGACGTAGCAATATCGAGGAAGCCATTGCTGAGATTGACAAGCGATGAGACGCTGGCAGTTCAGGTGCCTTCGCATTGTAGTTGTCGAGTTAAATCTGGAAGGAAGTGAGGTGCGGTGGTTGGGTTGATGTCCTTGAGAGGAAGTTCGCCAACGCGCCACGTCCCATGACAATATAGCGGGATTGAGGACTTCCAAGGCTGGGATCATAATTGCATACGAAAAAAGGGCATTCAAGGGTCATGCCAACATCAAGCCTAGGGCTTTCTCTAGACAAATGTGATCTTCAAGTACGGGAGCTCGAGGAAGGCGAATAAACGACATGGAGACACGAATGGCTTGTCTCGTCATCATCGGCCTCGACCGGAATCGCATTTTCATTGCCTCGCCAATCAAAGACAATCTTTCCGAAGCAATCTGTCGAGGTATCAGCGACTGTGCTGTCATACGAATTGACGTACGGCTCCTTCTCTTCGAGTCTTGCTCCTCGATGTCACCATCAACGGGACTCGCGCTGTCATCGACCTCATCACGTAGAATCCTCTCTTTCGTCTGGGGACGTTGAGTGGTTGATATGGCTTCTCTTAGACATGGAAGCCTTGTTATGATTCGATCAACGCTTCTTCCAATACTTGCTTCTTCATGATCTACGTCATGAAGCAGCTTCAAATCACTGTCGATCGCCTTACACTGCATTAGCTGCCGAGCAACCCGAGCCTTATCCTTCTGTATAAATACCTCCCTCTTCCCCGACATTCCTCAATCAAGTCTACAAACCATTAAGCTAGACGTATCTTCAAATGCTCATTGAGGAGTCATTGAATATCTCTCCTGGCGACATCCACTCCACATCGCCAAGTCGGCTGCGTGCCGGGTGGCTTTTCCTTGGCGTCTAGCCTTTTAACGTCCATCACCTGCCAGAATTGTCACAGGAAGCTCCTCCTACCAATCCGCTCTTATTCTGTTTGCACGTTCATTCAACATTTCGAGGTCCCTCGTTTCCGTGGCTGATTCTCACGATCGATGTTCTTTGTAAAAGTCTGACACTTCATGACAGCCATCATACCATCTTCACACCATGAATTCGAAAAGCCTCACTTGGCACCAACGAAGCTTAGCCACACAGATCTCTTGACTGGGAGAGTCGGATCTATTATCTGATGCCAAGAGCTTTGGTGGAAAGGTTGTGGAAAACAGTATTTGCGGCTGCTACACGTGCTTCATGTACGAGCAGTCCTTGGACGGTCCCTCTTCGCGTTTTGTTGCGATCATTATGTCTCGGGCGAGGTGGAGCCAATCTTGTGTGCTCGGTCAGTCGTGGGCTGACTGGAATCCGACACTCGAAAGACAGAATTGAGAATCTGAACGCCAAAGTCCACAAGGAGACACTGTTCCGTGAAGAGAGGCGTGGCTATCGTGTGGGTTTGGGTGGCCAAGATTGCGCTGTTATCGCGATTGCGCACACTGAATGGCTGCGCACAGGGCAATTTGCCGAGGCTGAGGCGCTGAACCAAGCATCGACAAGCTCATGGAAGGTTTTCGACGGTCTCATGGAGATGCAGCCAAGTTCTGGGCAGACAACCTCGCGCGAACCGTCCCACAAGCCGTGGTCCCCGGATTATCATTGTGCAGGTTCAACGTCGTTTGTCTTGTCTCGCAGCCTTCGTTTTTCAGAGATCAAGAATAGCGACTCCATGAGAGGTTTGACACATGCTTATCGGGCCAGCAAGCGCTGCGTCAATGAGGTACAGTATCGGCGCAGAGTCTTTCTGGGGAGAACCACCACGTTCGAGCGTCCCTTCTGGCTGCAGGAGTGCAGCGGGAGCGTCGAGTGACTCGAGTCGCAATCTCTCTTGCACACTGCGCAGTCTTCCAGAAGCGTTGGAGCTTCGAAAGCGTTCCCAAAAGCAGAGACAGATCAGAAGCAACGTGGGCGGCAAGGCCGTCTGAACTTGTCTTTGGCGTTCGGGGCAGACGACCACACATGAGAGAAGCCTCCGAAAATATACATGTATGCGAAACCACAACCTATCCATTCAGACATGTGCTTGCACCCTCTTGCTGTGCCCCAATCTCTTTCTAAAATACAATAAAGGCATCTATCGAGTTTGGTTGGGCCGTCCCGCGATGCTGGTATTTTCAATACGAATCAGGATGCTGAACGGCGGGTCTCTCGGCCTCGCAGCTGCCGTTTTCAGGGAGTATCACCGCAGGGGCCCCGGTGAACGTAATCCCACGCTTATTCCCCGCAGCTTGCCATCCAGCTCTCACAGCCAAGGCTTACGGCACGTGTATTGTTTGGCCACTCATGGTCGTCTTCTCTCGCTTGTTGAACATGCTCCGGAAGCACGACCTCTCATGATGAACCTTGATGAATCTATGCAAGGCTGCTGCACTCATGGTCGCCCCTGTCAGCGCTCTCCTTTATTATGTCTTCGATGTCGCGGTTTCGTTTGAGGGGATCAAGGTTGCCAAATCCCTCTTTCGAGCTCCTCACATTTCACCTTCAAGAAGTCAGAGGCAATTCCATTGATTGCTTATCATGGCCTCGATCGATCCCCTCGCCGGCGGCAACGCCGCATACAAGAACGCATATGTCGATTTTGCACACATTAGCGATCCAAATGAGCGTCGTCGTCTTGCTCTCGCTGAGATTGATAAGGCGCCGTTCGGATGGTATCATGTTCGAGCTGTTGTCGTTGCCGGTGTAGGATTTTTTACGGACTCCTACGACATCTTCGCTGTCTCTCTCCTCACAACTATGGTCGGCATCGTTTACCACAAAGGTTCTCTCCCTACTTCATCCGACACGGCTGTCAAGGTTGCTACTTCTGCTGGTACAGTCGTTGGACAATTCGGATTTGGTTTCTTAGCAGACATCGTTGGCCGAAAGAGAATGTATGGATTGGAATTGATTATCATTATTGTTGCGACTTTGGCACAAGCTCTTACTGGACCTGGCCCCGGAACCGATATCATTGGACTTCTCATCTTCTGGCGTGTCATCATGGGAATTGGTAAGTTGAGGTTTGGAAATAATCGAGAATTCCTGCTGACCTGACTTCTCAAGGAATTGGTGGTGACTACCCTCTTTCATCCATTATCACTTCTGAGTAAGTTACTCCAACTTCATACAAAGGTAGTTGAGACGCTAATACCTTTGCAGATTCGCCACTACCAAATGGCGTGGAGCCATGATGGGAGCAGTGTTCGCCATGCAAGGCTTTGGCCAGATGGCTGGTGCTTTGGTCATGCTCATTGTGACTGTTGGATTCAAGGAGTCTCTTCTAACCGCAACAACCTATGCTAAATGTTCCGGCGTCTGCGCCTTGGCCGTTGACAAGATGTGGCGAACACTCATCGGTATGTTCCTCGACTCCTTTCCTAGTTGTTGTGATTAATATTATTTTTTAGGTTTCGGTGCTGTGCCTGCATGCATCGCGCTCTACTACCGTCTCACTATTCCCGAAACGCCCAGATACACCTTTGATGTAGCACGCGACACTGAGCAAGCCAAGGACGATGTCGAAGCCTACATGGCCGGAAAGCACGAAGGCCAACCCGATACCGTCGCTCGCGCCACAGCTCTCAAGGAGACCGAAGCAACATTCACTGTTCCCAAAGCCAGCTTCAAGGACTTCTTCTCATACTACGGGCAATGGAAAAACGGCAAGGTTCTTCTCGGTACGGCAGGCTCATGGTTCCTGCTCGATGTCGCCTTTTACGGTCTTTCTTTAAATACGGCTACTGTGTTGACCGCTATCGGATATGGAACCGGTCCAACTGTCTACAAGATCCTCTACAACATTGCTGCTGGTAACTGCATCCTCATTTGCGCAGGCGCAATTCCCGGGTACTGGATGACAGTCGCGACCGTCGATACAATTGGTAGGAAGCCAATTCAACTAGGAGGATTCATCGTCTTGACTATCCTGTTCATCGTCTGGGGTTTCGATTACAAGAACATGAAGCCACACGCGCATCTTGCACTCTACGTGCTTGTGCAATTCTTCTTCCAATTCGGTAAATCACTTCACCCCTCCTCTCACTCCCCAAAAAACAGCAAGCTAATAATGAAACCAAGGTCCAAACTCAACAACCTTCATCGTCCCCGGTGAATGTTTCCCCACCCGCTACCGCTCCACCTCCCACGGCTTCTCCGCCGGAATGGGAAAAATCGGATCCATCATCGCCCAAGCCGCCATCGCACCTCTCCGCACCCGTGGCGCTACCAAAGCCAATGCTTCGCCGTGGCAAAATCACGTTATGCAGATTTACAGTCTGTTCATGTTCTTGGGGATTTTCACGACGTTGTGTATTCCTGAGACAAAGAGATTGACGCTGGAACAGTTGAGTGGTGAGGAGCCGATGGGTCATGGGACCGAGAGTAGGGATGTGGGTGTGTTGGGGGGGAAGGAGAGTCCTGCGGGAACGGAACATGGTGCGGAGGAGAGTAAGCAGGCTCCTGTGAACGCTATTTAATGGATGTTGGAAAATCTTGGGTTGGTGATGTGGATGGGGGGTTGGGGTTGGGGATTAGACAGATGAGATGTATTTCTTGTGTTAGTAGTGTGGTCATACAGATGCCTTTTTGTATGCTTCTATTTGTAAGAATTGTTGAGGATGGTGTGTATGCCTTTACTACAGAGCTTTGTTTTCGCGAGTTTGGATTGATTACCATCAATTCCCAAATTTCCTCAAGTGACACCCTTTTGCCATTCGTTTTCCTTACGTTTTCTCCTTCATCATTCCACCTAAAGCTTTCAACTGCCCTTGGTCAAGCGACTCATCTCTCCTTTCCGAAGGATTCAGCAAACTTGGTAATCGTCTTGACAGCTTTCGCTATACGTTTGACTTTCTCCGTTGTCTCTCCATTGACGAGATCTCCCACATTATCCGTGTCGTAAATATAACGGTCGAGAGTACCAGAATTTCGAGCTCGCTGATCATGTCTGTGGTCAAATGTTAGCAGTGTGGTTATTGGCATGCGAGCACACGCAGTGGGTATGGCATACTTTCTGGCTCCATCGGCACTTTCGCTGAGAGCAAAAGGCGGCTGTTGATTCTGATCTGACATATTGATTGCCAGAGGAATGGTAGTCTAATCACTTATCAGTGCCAGCAGTGAAAGTCATTCAGACTTAAGAAGAGTCAAAACTAACGTAGGGAGGTAGAGAAGTAGTTATTTTCTATCTCATACTAAACACTACTGAACCGTGGAAGAGTTCTCGATCAAATGTAATGGTCTAACCGATATAATAATGGCGAATGGGAGCAAGATCGGTTCAGAGCTACTTGGTGGTACTCTTGGGCATCCAGCGATAGAGAGCCCATCTTGCTATTTATATATTCATATATTCCAAATTGTATTCAAATGACTGACTGGAATTCAAAGCAATACTGGACCACAGTATATCGAGCAAAATTCGACAGTACTGGAAACGCACCATGGTGCGTGCCAGGATTCGCGCTTCAAACACTGATGTTCGATTTATATCACGTGTAGGTTAACTCGTCCACGAATCAATGAACACGGCGAGTTTCGCACCACGGTGCGAAACTTTGTGGTTGCATTTCAGCCGCACCGAAAATGCTGCAGCTCGACAACCCCGCTTCGCGGCTTCAGCTACACCGCAAGGCAACCAGCGTTCATGCCACCTTGAAAACCCCGAGTCCAATACACCGAACCTGAGCGTGGGCGCGATTCTGTGTCTTTCTCCGAAGAATACCAGCCTTTTATTTTTATTTTACATTCGTCCATTTGCTGCGCACCGCCTCCAACTCCAGAGACCAACTTTCCGGATAAGGCTGTAAGGTTACAACCAACAATTGAAATCAACGCCTATGGTATCATTGCAGGATTTTCGATCAAATAAGTGGGTATTTAATGCCACTGGAATCCAATTGTGTTGGAAGGAAAAGCCGTTTGCTAATTCGTCCTTCTCAGCCTGTCGAAGAAGGACGCCATCAATATCGAGACCTACCACGTTCGCGTGCTCCAAGACCTACCGAATTGCTGATTATCGAATCATTTTCAGTTGCGCATAATGAAACCGCCGGTATCTGGCAAGTTGAAGCCGAAGAGAAGATGGAGAAATGCCACGAAAAACAGGCTTCAATCTACTGGAGGAGACTATCAGCTTTTACCAGCGAGGCTACCATACGCGAAGAGAATTGGCGAACAGATATACACTGTAGGGGAGGCTACGATATATGTATGGGGTTCCCGTCTAGTCAGGTCTTCGCATGGCAGGAGATTCCAGTATCGCGTTCCCTTGAGGCAACCTAGCACCAATGACTCGACACAGTCCAGGTTGGAGGAACTCGATTCGGCCCCCGACAACACATCAAGCGTCGAAGAGGCGGGCTTCCCTCTCTCTCCATCGAGTAGAAGCCATCAGGTAACGCTGGGATCATTGCCTAGTGAAGGGCTCGAGGCGACAGAGATTCCAGAACCAACAAACGCACAGCAGGATATATTGCCGCTGTCTCTTGCCTCCGGAGAAGGAGTTAATCAGAGCTTGACTGCGATAGGAAGACAGCAGCTCTTTGATCGCCTGATGGAACAGTTCTGGACCCATTTCAACGTGGAGTTTACTACTTACGGAAACAATACTTCGAAGCATTCATCAGAAGTGTTACCACAAGGTCTCCTTACGCCTCCTCAGTCAACATCAAGCATGCCATCAACGGCAAGTGTAGGTGGGCAAAATGGAGAGCACACACCAGGTGGTGATGACGATGATCCCAATATTCCTCGAAAACGGAAAAACGTATCAGGCGCCGGAGTTTGTAGTCAACACTTCAGGTTTGCCTGCCCATATCGGAAACATGATCCCCACAAATACAATGTCATGGAGTGGGCCTCTTGTGGCCTCACACCACACAATACTATTGCTCGGGTTAAGTAAGTCAGATTGATCATGTAGAAAAGTCCAAGCTTATGAGGTGCAGAGCTCATCTTTACCAATGCCATCGCATTCTTCAATGTCCACGATGCATGTCGGTTTTCAATACTGAAGTGGAGCAGCAGAGGCATGTCTCCCATGAGACTGTCTGCGAGCGAAGCTCGACGCCAGTAGTCGATGGAATTACAGAAGATATTGAACGACAACTCAGATGTAGAAAGACAAGATTTCCTGGCCAAAGTGAAGAAAGTCGGTGGGGGGATATATACAGGATACTGTTCCCTTCAGAACCAGTTCCAGCACCTTGTCAGTATCAGATGGCCTAGATGGTCTTCAAGCTAACGAATTTAGACTTCGAGCCTCCTTCGGAAAAGCGATCAACATCGGACCCATATGACAGAGCTCTGGAAGACTACGAAACGTATGTTCGCCTTCAGCTTCCGATATTCTTTCGGTCTGCCTTAGAGACAGCGATAAGCAATGAAGCCCAACCAATCGAGGAGAGATTGAGACTGGGAATGACTGACATTCTACAACAAGCCCAGGAACGGGTCTTTGCACAATATCATACGGCGCATTCACAACCTGCACCTTTTCCTTCTTCTCCCTCTCATCTTACAAACTCCCTCACCACAGGCCAGACGGATAAAACTTCGGTTAGTGAACTAGGCCTACCAGGACCAGCAAATCACGTTATTTCAGGATCAGTGAGCGGCTTGGAGATTGATTTTGTCGATTTTGATAATGAGGTTTTCGAATGTCCGATGACTGAATACGCAGACTCCGGCTATGGCTCCGTTTCACCTTCTGTTCTTCATGAGCATATAGATGAAGATGCTTCTGTAAGTAAACGGTTCATTCCTTGGTCCTATGGACCAGGAGACATCCAAGATGCGATTTATCCACGTCATGTAGCCATTGTCAACATTCCACGGCGAAGAGCGCCATTATCGCCTGAGACAGCAAACAAACTAGACCGGGTGATGAAAGGCTTTTGGTTAACAATATTCGACAAAGATTGGCTGCACTCGTTCCGAAAGCATGGCCATGCATCCGCCCCCAGGCGCGGAGGAAAAGGAACTCAAACCTCGAAATCATCAAATTCGTCAAAGTCAAAGAACAACCAAAGAGGGAGAAAAAAGACGCGACTCTCAGCCTCGGATGAAGAAGAAGAGGAAGAGGGGTCAAAAGAAGTGATGCTTGATCCAGACGATGACGAGGATCCAGATTTGGACCTAGGGTTTGCTTGCCCGTATCGCAAATATTCTCCAAACAAGTACAATGTTACGGACTGGGCACCTTGTGCATTGACTTCTCGGCCAACTATCGCTCGAATCAAGTTCGTCACCCCTGCACCATGATCCAAGAATTTTGTAAACTAAATAATTGGAACAGAGACCACTTGTACAGGTACCATTTCGTCTTTCAATGTCAACGCTGCAACGGAATATACGACACAGAGCCATTGCTCAATGACCATATCAACGCCGCACAAGCCTGCGACGTGGTTGAATCTCAGCAGGGGGGTAAAAATGGCATCAACAGGTCGCTCAAGGATCTCATTGCTAGCAGGAAAAGATTGTTCCCAGGTCAAAGTGAACGGAAGAAATGGGAACATATCTATCAACTGATTTTTCCGGGAGAACCACTGCCAATATCGCCTTGTAAGCCGATAGTGCTTCACATCTAAGCTGTGTGGAAGTAATACTAACCTCAACAGACTGGGATGATCCTGAACTACAGGAGCGTTTATTCGTCGACAGGTACAACGAATATCTTCTCCAAGAGCTTCCTCAAACCGTAAGGAGAGACCTCGAAAGGCTCGTTGGTAATGATTCCAATCCAAGCGAAAGAAGAATTCTAGAGCAAGCGGTGAGCCTGCTTCCAGCAGCTCTTGGTATATTGTGGCACACTTTTCGGGGAACTTTCGATCCAAATCCTGATAGAGACGACATTGTCGTGCATCCTTCGGCAAGAACCTCGACATCCACGATTGAGCCAAGCATCCTAGGAATGTCCCAGGAGGTTGAACGCACGGCGACAGTTATCCAGCCTGCTGTTAGTCTCTTACAGGCCCAACCAATACCAGCCGCGCAAAATCGGACAAGCCATGTTCCATCTTCGTCTGACTCCGCTTATTTCTCAGGAGACTCTAACGCAGGCGAGGGATCATCAGGACTTAACTTGGGCGACGTCAACGGCAACAAAGGTGTAGAAGATAATGAAAAGTGTGATGCCTCTCGACAGTCAACCATCCTGGTCAACGATCCTGAAGCCGAGAATCAGTTCCGCCCGTCAAATCAAGGATGGCAAGCTCCTGGCATTGGCCCGGGCCTAGATACCGAAGACAGAACCTCTGTATTGCCTCAACTAGAAATTGCTCGTGAATCACGGTCTGAGCAAGCATCTCTGCAGTCTGGTCAAATTCTGCCAGATAACCCCCCACAGTTTGCGGGACAAGATCTAACCCCCATCGGCTGTGACTCTTTCGACTGGGAAGCATTCATGGCCTCATCCGAGCAGATTGAGGGGTCGGAGAGTTTACTTGAGAAATTGCATGAACAGTGATGCTGCGTTGTATTTGGTAGAAAGAGGAGAAGAAATTCGACGGGTTTAACTCGGTTTTCTTCGAGCCCCTTAGGCATTCGCTAGAATCTAGCGAGGGTCCCCTTAAATAATCGCTAAACTTTTAGCGAGAGGCCTGAAGATTGTGCCTCGCCGAGCTCACCGCCATTTATTCCTCAACTGCGAAGGTTTCCGTGAGCAGCAGAGAGAGTCCAATTATTTGCAATCAGAAGCAGTTAAGTGGAAATTGTGTCAATGGTCGGACCTCTTGTCATGCACTCCTGCGCTTTTTCAATCGGGTGTTCAAAGTGAAGATGCGGTGTAGGGGGTTGGCACCCGGCCACTTGCAGGCACAATACTCTTTCGATTCACTATCGGTACTAAAATCTATTTCCAACCTCATACCTCTTCTTTTTGCAAAACTTCGGCACCCCTCAAAGCAATCTAGGGAAAGTCTCTTGTCCCACCTCCTATGCCTCCGGGGTGACATTCTTCTTCTTCTTAACACTAGACCAACCCATCCCCCAAGAAAACAAAAAAGTCCCAGCCGAGGCTCCAACAGCAAGGTAAAAATTGCGATTTACACCAAGGTTATACGCTTTCAACACACCCGGAATATCTTCCGGCTTCACAACCTGTCGGATCGCTGAGGCACCAGCAGTAATCACTGTCTGTGCGTCAACTGTAGGGGCAAACTTCTTCAAACCATCTACAAGACTGCGGCTGAAGATCGTCTGGGCAAAGGCAAGGAAAAGTGCTCCACCAAATGTTTGGAAGAAGGCAACGAGAGACATCCCGATAGGTATCTGCTCTGGTGTAAGGATGTTCTGGATGGCGACAATAGGCTGAAAAGATTTCTGTTAGAAGATTTAAAATGAAGGGCTTCCAGAAAAGGCTCACCATTGCCATGCCCATGCCTCGACCGATTCCTGCAAGCAACTGGTACCCAACCCATCTTGCAGTTGAGGTATGTGGCGTGAAAGTCGATATCAGGCCTCCTCCAATAGCAGCAACGACTCCACTCGTAACCATCCACGGGAGGTAGTATCCCAATTTACCAACTGCCACAAGGTCAGGAATCAGGTCTTCCATTTGAATCTGGAGAACTCACCCAAGACGCCAGATACAACAGCCATCAACATTTGTCCTAGTATACCAGGCAGAACATACACCCCACTCAAAGACGGAGAAACCCCTTTCACCGCCTGGAAATAGATCGGGAGGTAATAAGAGGACGTAAGGATGCAACCAAAGATAAAACCATTCACCAAACAAGATGACCACATCACCGTCTTCCGCAGCATGGAATAGGGAAACATGGCCTCATCTCCAGCGCGATACTCCCAGAACCCAAAAACAATGAGCGTACCTCCAGCCCCACAGAAGAGGCCGATAATCATAGCACTCTGCCATGCGAATTTCGATCCACCCCACTCGAGAGCCAAGAGGAACATAATTGCAAAGGGAGCAAATAAGAAAAATCCGAGGAGATCGAGGCTTGATAGCGTTGAGAGTACCGTGGCTTTCTTACCATCGGATTGCTTGATGCGATCGGGTATCTTGATAACAAGCAGAAAGACGGCGCAGAGGCCACCAATTGGGAGATTTATGTAGAAGCCTGAGATGTTAATACGCGTATTCAAGGGCATAGGAGGGACGTACACCAGCGCCAACTTGCATATTGAGTCAACGCTCCTCCGATCAGTGGTCCACCAACGACACCAAATTGGGCGACTAGGCTTGCATCAGCTTCAACAAATTTTCGAGTCTTGTTCTTTAAGATGAACTTACCTGCCATCATGATACCCATAAGTGCTGAATTCGAAGTTAGAAACACCATGATTTAGCAAAAGACGAACTCACCTGGACGTTTGTGCATGGGAACGGCGGCAGCCATGATTGTGTAACATCCATTCGTAAGACCAGAAGCGCCTAAGCCAGCAACAGCTCTTGCGATGATCAACATACTGGAATATTGAGCGACGCCACAGAGCAAGGATCCCAATTCAAAGATACCGAGAAAAGTGAGGAAGGTGTACTTGGCATGGTCAGCGCGTTTTTTTTTTTAGGGAAATAACAGGCTAAGCCTACCTTAGACCCGAAGGTTGAATACATCTTCCCTGTCAAAGGTTGGAGTGCAGAGCTATTCATTCAATTAGTTTTCTCATTGTCAGGTAAGCAGCACGGAAGGCTACATACCTCGCCAACAAATATGAGCTACCGTACCATCCAACGTCGTCGAGAGAGTGGAAGTCACTGGTGATTCGAGGGATAGCCTGTCTCATTTGTCAGTGCAACCAAGACAACGAAGAGTTCTTCATAACTTGCAGTCACAATAATCGATGTATCCAGCAACGTAAGAAAAGCAACTAAAATTATCGATGTCAAGCAAAGCCAGAGCTTAATGCCTGTGATGTATTCATAGTCCACTTTCGCCGCTTCTGTGGTACTTGCATCGCTATCTGGAGCCTTTTCTGGGTCTGAGGACTCGGAAGAAACAACTTCCGTATCCAAATCAGCGTGTCTTGATATGATGCCGTGACCAGCTGATTGTTCCTCGTCTTTTTCCATTGTGAAGGAAGTAGGCGGTACAGCGTCGGCGAAGTGTTGTTGGTTGGCGGTGAAGGCGCTGCGCAGTGTTAGGTGACATCAATCTCAAATAAAGAAACCTGATGAGGAATGCCTTAAGTATAAATATCATCTATTCTTGAAGATCCATTCGGAAATTGGGTGCAAACCCGAGGCAAGTTCTCCGTCGGGTTTCGGAATCTCGGATCTTTGAACTCCTCGACAACTACAAGACAGGTCAACGTGCTGAGCAAGAAAGCGGAGGAATTCAGAGTATACTTAAAAACGGCGATTCTCCTGCATCCTTCTAGTGAAGATCTTCGGGCCCTACTACTGCTCCTATCTATTTGAGGGCAAAATTGGGGACCGTGCAAAGGAAGACAGCTTCGACATCCGGACGGTGTGAGGCGAGCTTTGGTTTGAATGTTGAAGTCCTGTTCATATGAGAGATCATTTATCTGGTAAAAAAAATGATTAGAACGTCTGAGCACCATTTTGAAATGGGAGTTTCAAAATAGTCATGTGTTGGAGCGGCATTTTGGTGCACATTATTGGACGGAAACTAGATGGGACAGAGCATTTTTGAACAACAACTATATAGTCGTTACACGAGGAAGTCATATCCTCTTAATACATCTCTCATCCAGGTATCATCTAATATATCCATATTCATCGCTCCGAAATCCCAGGCGTCGACGTGCTGCGCTCCAGTTGTCCCAAAGTCATTCACAATACCATCATCCTCTCCAAATCCAACTCTCCCTTCAGCATCTGCTGCAGCCATAGCAGCAATCTTTGCCTCCCAGCAATTTCTGACCACATGCAGCACCTTGGTCGCGTAAAACCTGGGCCCGTTATGAGCTTGAGCATCCCCGTTCTCGCACACAGAACTCATACCCATGCCCGCACCCCGAGTGACCTGCTCCCAGCTGTCGATTATACGCTTGATAATCTCCCCAAGATCAATCTCTCGTCTGACTTTCTGGCAATCCCATGCAATTTCTGGGGCTTCGAGAGTGCTGAGACGGAAGAGGGCCATTAGACAGTGTCCCATTTGGGTAACTATTGCCCCGGAAAAATGTATGTAGGATAATGAGATGGACTCCTCGAAGAATGTTTCAAACCAATATTTTACCGCATTGAGACAAAGCCAGAGACTTTCGATTCTTTGTAGCGGGTTTGTTAGATCGGGGCAAGTTGGTTTGAGAGTAGTGGCGCTCAGGCTGTGCTCGTGAAGAGTCAGGGTCGTGTTGAAGATGTGGAGTTTTAGTATCACTAACTATGAGTCAGAAAGCTTGCATAATCGACAAGGAAGAAGGATGCGTGCGTACCATTGGATTTCAGCTCTTGAGGGATCGAACGCTCTAGATTATCAAGTTGCAACTTCAAGGTCTTGACATAAAGTTCTGTCGGCACTCCCACATCTGCATCACCGAGGACCTCGTTCACTGCCAAAGCACTTCCTTTGTTGCAAATCAACTGTACTCGGACAAGATAGACAAGCAAGTCATCTGTTGGGCAATCTTTCTCCTCCTCTAGGACATGTAAACATTCGTGTAAATAGCGTGTCGAGTGCATGGGTTCAATTCGTTGAAAGAAATTGGCAAATCTAGTTGATCATGTTAGTGAAAAAGCCGTCGGAATGGGATGGTCACTTACATCGAACTAGTTAAGAAAAGCCCGATCACTGCCCTCCTCTCTTCCATGGTCCTCTCTAATTTCATACCATTCATCGGCTTCGGACAACCTTGTGCAGTGTAGTTCTGCAAGATCCTGACAGGCTCACTAGGAGGCGGTCTCGTGATACCGAGTTCAAACGCAAGGGATATCGTGAGATGGATTAAGGCCGAGTTGATGTGTTTGATGCAGCCGTAGACATGGCACCAGGCTGCGAACACCAGAATTCCATGCAATAGGTCCAAGTTCTTCGTTCCCTCGACCAAAATCTCTCTCCCTAGAACCTTCCTGATGTGAAGAACTAACGCCGTCTGTCGCTCGAAGTTCTTGCTACAAATGGTCCTGATGATTAGGAATAAGAATGGCCGTTCCTTCCTTAATTCTGCCAAGGTTGTCTCCGCCCTGATGCAAACGATTGGGAAACAAGGGAGCATTTTGGTTCGAAAAGCTTCAAGACATTCTTCCAGTTCGGCGTCACTCTCGAGGAGATAATTGGCAGAGATCTCGGGCCGATCTGGTGCTGTCGAATTGCTTGCAGTCGAGGTCGCTGGGGTTGGCGGCCCATTGACCGGAAAGAGGATCGATCCTTCCTGTCCAATTCTCGAGCGGCCATTTTGGTCAAGGCGTTGAGCAAGACCATCAAGCATATCACTACTCATCAATGAAGGATCATTGACAGCAAAGGAGCTCCCGTAGCCACTGGTATGTGGCACATTTCCATCGCCCTGCGAGATCTGGTCTGGAGCGCGAAATCCACTCGACGATAGGGTCCGTGAATCGAATGTGCCGAGATCAAGACTGGCGTTCCGAAGTTGGCTTTCCAATTGCTGGACCCCAGGAATGGAGGATTGCGAACGCTGAAGTAGCTGGACAATTCCGTCGAGCTTTTCCTCCAATGCGGCGGTGTTCGTAGACGTAGATGATGCTGCCCTCTTGGAAACTCTTTTCTTCCGCACAGCTGACGCAGGCTCGCAATCCTTATTCAAACGGTGGCATCTGAACCTTTGGTCAGTCTTGATCTCAACACAGCTAAGTAAAAAGCGCACCTTCCACATTTCCCTCCCACAGTCGCGCTCGCACATCTCGTCTTGCTTCTTGCACAGTTGAGGCATGCTTTCCCATATGGCACATACGGCCTCCCTGCATCAGCCACCAAGGTTCCTGCACGCGGCTGAGTCGTCGAGTTCATTTCTCTCGATTCGTGTTGTCGGTCGGGAATTGACGACACTGCTCAACCCCGAGTCGAACAGGTCGGAGTTGGGGACTCGCACACCTTTAACATGTGTGTGACAAACCAAAGAACTGAATAGATGACAAATTGCGAACGGAATTTCTACGTTTGAAGTGAAAAGGAAGGGAATCTGGGCAAGATTGGACGACTGGAACGGACTTTGTCGGAAACTCCGAAGTCCGCATCAGCTGACCGGCCTGATCCTGTGCCGCTTCTGAGGAGCTCGCACTCGACCTGCCACACACCTACCCCAGCAGATCGGCACACAGAACAAGAGAAACTCCTCAACTTGAAGGAACTGAAGAAACCAACGGATGAGCCTGGTCGTATTTCCATTTGGGCGGTACAGGTGACCTACGTCCGCCAGAGCACCTTCAGGTTCCCATCATACCCAGCCTACCTCCTGATCATAATACTCATCTGACTCTCATCACTACGGTCCAAAATCAAGCCTACAGCTTCATCTCATCCATATCCGCCCCGCTCTCCTCATCAACTACCTTCTCCTGAGCTTTAAACTGTGCATGCGGCAACAAATTCATCTTATCCTCCTTCCCATCAATCTTCCTATTATCCAACCAAAACAACACACCTCCAATAGCAGCAACAACAGCCACAACCCCATAATTCCATACCAAAAGAGGGTCTTCGGCCAAAGCGACAAGTGCTTGACTGAGAGCTGAGGAGACCGCATTCATAAATAATGCGATGGCTTGGACTGTGCTACGCATATTGGTCGGTGCTTTCGTGAATGCGTATTCGAGGGAGGTGACTGAGGCCATGATCTCGGAGAACCCAATGAGTCCGTAAGGAAGCAACTGCACCCAAACCGAAATTTTCACCGTCAACGGATTACCCTCTTCATCTTCGCAAGAGTTTGCTTGATTGCCACAAGGTCCCATCTTGTAAATGTAGTGTTGAGTGACAGTGGCTGAAATCATGGCAAAAGAAGCAAGGAAGAAACCGCATGTGATGCGCTTGATGGGCGTGAAGTTGAAACCTATCTTCCTGAGACCAGGGTAGATGAATTGATCCATTATTGGGATGAGGATCACGATGAAGAGTGGGTTGAAGTTTGAGACGACGTCGTTGGGTACGCCGCCGAGCTTCATGGTTGCGGCTTGGGAGGTGAGGTTGTTGGTCATCTGTCCGTATGCAAGCCCTGATTGTATGTCAGTAACTTGGGGTTGGAGGAAGTGGGAGAGATATACAGTAAAGAGGATACCAGAGGAAAACTTTGCATGCAATTAATCCACGGCGGACTTCGTCCACCCAAGCATCGTCAAATGTCATCCATGCTGGTTTGTTATAGCCGAGCTTCGAAGGCATCACGTCCTCCCAAAATCTTTCCCGTTTAACGTTTCGGCGGCTGTCAGTCCCGGTCAGTACATAACACCGAGATGAAACAGGAAGTGTACAGTACTCACAAAGTGATGGGGTTCCACGACCACCGCTTGCCCATAGCCAACTTCCACAGCTTCATTGCTTTTGACAACGTCGATCCAGTGGGAGGCTGTAGGACAAACCTCTTTCTGCACCCGAGGATGACGAAAGGACATAGACCTATGACGATCAGCGAAGCATTGACACGTTCGTAATAGTATACTTACAAAGCATGAGCGTAGGAAGCGTGTATGACAACCAGAATCCGACGTACTTCTCAGCATACACCATCCCGATAGACCCAGTCAAAGCGCCAATGTTGATCATGAGGTAGAAGTAGAGGTAGACGCGGGAAGTTGTGACAGCAGGATCCATAATGACTCGTTCACCTTTAGGTGTTGTTTTGATTCTCATTACCGTCTCGGTACCTGAAGCTGTCAGTGCGAATACATCAATATCAATACTCGGACTCACATTGCTCGGCAATGAGGGGTGAGATATTGGACTTGAAACCACCGACACCGATACCCATGATAACGATACCAATGGCAAACGCTGCGATGGCACCATTCGGATTGGTAATGACAGGTGGGAGTGCCGAGATGATCAAAATAACATGACCGACGAGGGCGATGCCAATGGAGACTTGGATGGTCTTGAATCTACCCCAGTATTGGTCTGCCATGTAGGCACCAAGCAACGGCATAACATAGGCCCAGAATGCATTGCTATAGCATGTCAGAGAAGAATCCGATGAGCCATTGTTGGAACTCACAAGGTCGTCAGACCGAATGCAGCGCGCTGACCCATGTCCAATGCTCCAGATTGCCCCTCCTTTCCAGCACCGGTAGAGCTTCCGGGAGGGAGTGGCTGTTGAATGAAGTTAACGACTATGATATCGTGAGCACTGCTTCTAACACGATTTTGATTTATTTACTCACAAACTGCAATGGTGCCATAGTAGGAGAAGCGTTCGCACAACTCCACGAAGGCAACAGAATACGCTGTCCAAAGAATTTTTCCGGAGACACGACGAAGAGTCGCAAGCTCTTCTTCAGTCGGGTATTCGTATTCTTCATTTTGGGACCTTTGAGTCGACGAGGAAATGTCGATGCTCTCTTTGGTGTCCTGCAAAGCCATCTTGGGATGATGGCTCTTGGCCATTTCCATGGTCTCGAGATCACTTGCTGCGTTCATAGTTGCGGGGTGGTAGGAGATGCTTGCAGAAGCTCAAACATGGGCACGACACATGATATATACCATCGCATGGCCATCTCTTTCGATGAGCAGAGCTCCCCTACCCTTCTTATCATGCCTAGAGACGTTCCTCCCGCCTCTCTTATCACCTACCCAAACCGTCGGGCCAAGTGCCAAGTCATAAAGAGTGATTATTTCATCATCCTCTCACACACAGATACCGCAACTTAAACAATGAAACCCATACCGAATGAAATGCTCTCGCCAAGTGACCTCTCAGCAATGCCACTGCCCAGCAAATATCTGGGGAAACAACTGTTTCCGAAAAAAGAAGGGGCTTATCAGGCCAAGGGACTTCAAACTCAAGTGCTCACATGGAAGAACGCAAGAAATGTTCTACCAAGACACAAGAAACTTGTCTTGATACAGTTGATAGACGCGCGAAAAGGGATTGGAAGGAAAAGGAGGGGCACGCATTGGCCAAGAAGCGAGCCAAGCGCCAAGCCGCGTATTTTCCAACAATCGACACTTCGACTCACCTCAAGACCACCAAGAAACGGCGAACATAGAAGGAAGACGCCCATACGTTTGAATGCTGGATGAGCAAGTGGTGTTATCAGCGGCACGATCCCCAGAAGGGGAGAGGTGTGCGAGAGAGACTTAGATGCGGAAGAGCTGCCAACGCGTCGCGTGCCCTGTTGGGAAAGGACGAGGATCGCGATAAGAAAGCAGCTTCGAGCATTCGGGATAGAGGTTATGCCGAAGGAACCCTTCCATAACCTCTTGTCATCGTTCTTGGGTGTTCATTCTGTCGATGATGGGGTGTTGGTGCGAAGGTATTGGACGAGCACAAGCCAAGACATCACGAGGAAATCCTCAAGTCCGAGGATCACGTGTGGAGCACCTTCCATTTCTGTTTTCTGCTTTAGTTTTACTGCTAATTTTGTTCTTCATTTCATTTTCGTCTTCTCAAGAGTCTGATAAACTCTGAGAAGCTTTATTTTATGCGCATGGTCATGTGACTATGGTTCCGATACAAAATTCCAGGCTCTCACCGTTCTGTCAAACGTAGCGATCCAGCTCAAATCCCCTCTCGAGTCCATTCTGTCCTTCCAGTCGCGCTTGCCGTTGGTCGGTTGGCGTCTGTTTCTTTCGATATGTTTTTTGGTTCGTTGTTCTCATGATTCGCTTCCCCTTGCCAAGTCCGAAACAGGAAAGGCGTCCGCTTTTGTCTTGCTCTGGCATGTGATGAGAACAAACGCATCACCTTTCTTTTCGAGCTCTATTTCCTTACGATGCGGAGCAGAATGCTTTCAATCTTGTCTCGACACTTTTCTTCGACACTATCTCGCCCTTCAGCACACAAATCCCTGCCATGAGTCAACCTTGCGATTCTGATGGCGATTCCATCGTCAGCTCAGAAACATCGACACTCACATACGAACAAGAATCCTTCTCAACATTCCGCCTCAAAGTCATCCAACTATGCATCGACATCGGTCTAGGTACCCCATCCGAAGTCGACCGCATGACGGGCGGTGGCTTCAATCGAGTCATCGGCGTCGCACTCACATCACCAGATGCTCAGATTTCTCGATACATAATCCGCATCCCGCGACTTCCTCTCGATGAAGTTGAAGTACAGAACATCAAAGATCAGGTTGCTGTGTTGTTATATCTGTCGAAATACTTGCCGGTGGCGGAGGTGAAGGCATATGACTGTACGTCGGAGAATGCTATTGAGTCTCAGTATGTGATTCAGCAGCGGTTGCCTGGAAAGTCCGTTGAGACTGTTTACGAAACTTTGACTCTAGAGGAGAGATTACAGCTTGCTACTTCTGTCGCGGATCTTGTGCAAAGAATCGATTCTGTTATTCTGCCACAGTTCGGACGACTCGTCCAGAACACGCCAATGCCCGATGTCTCGCACGATGTTTCGCAATTTCCAAGAAAAGAGATAGATGTGGCGGGGTATCGTCTAGATGTATATTCGGATATGCCAACTACCAACGAACAGAATCTAGCCTCACTACTTCGAGTGATGTGCAAGGCTCGCAGCGAAGACGATGCTGAAGATGAGGAGTTACGAAGTTTCTGGCAGAGACTGCAGAAAATGATCACAGAGATGGAGCTACTCAGCCTTCTTTCGAATATGGAAGAGCCCGCAAGACTAGGACACTGGGATTTGTCTGCACGGAATCTTCTTGTGGAGAAGGTGGAGGGCTTGTGGAAAGTCAGTGGGGTCCTTGATTGGGATGATGCCATGTCTGTTCCTGGTGTTATTAGCAGGAAACCACCGATCTGGCTATGGTCACCAGAAGTGCGAGTAGAGGAAGCTGATCTGGCACCGCCTATTGAACTCACGGGCGATCAGAGAGAGATCAAAGAGAAGTTCGACGAAGTGACTACGAGTATCCCTTCCTATCAAGATGATGCCTACCACAGTGGAAGATGGCTTAGGAGATTATGGGCTTTCGCGCTCCATGGTTTCACCTACAGCCAAGATTGGGACAGATACGGAACGCTGGTTCAGGATTGGGACGAGTACCGTCAAGGATTGAAGCACGCAGAAATCTAGGGTACCAAAAGTCTTTCATTTAAACACTCAGGCGATCCTAAGAACCCAGCTTTGATCTTCCAGTAAGCGTTTCTCTAACATGATTCTGTATCCGATTTATTATCCAACTCCCCGCATTTCGGTTTTGCAGTCCAACACTTCCGCCGTCCAATGCCTTATCTACTGCAAATTCCGCGACCCTCTGTAATCAATTGAATTCTCTCCTTGCCGTTCGCAATGCAGACCTTTTGATGAGCCTTACAATATGTACTCTTTTTGACTGGGGGCCTTGCTGAGCGACAGCCGCCTTTCGACTTCCTCGGGCAGTGATGAGTGGTTCCTCCTGCCATGATTATGTTATTTTGGACTTCTGTTTGATACTTGCTACTTGCCACTTGATGAAATGAATTTAAATGTGCATATGGTTGATCGTAGATAGAAAGTCGGGACGTTGAGGAACCCTTTTCTCGAAGTCTGATAAAGGATGAGTTCATCTTTGAAGGCCAATGCGGCCAAATACACGCAATGAACAAAAGGCTAATTTTCTCAAGTAATGAAATAGTTTTACCCTCTTCCAAATCAATCCGCTCCAAAGTTGAGTATCTCTTTCATGCCCGGCCAGCTCCAACCTCCGCTTCAAGGTCGGCATAGCACTCCACGCGCTCCACACCACGTGATACCCCGCCCTTTTCTCACTATGCAGGAACGAGGTCGATCTTTGCTATCGCGAGGGTTTGAGCAGCCTTCAAAATTGCTGAATATAGATTTTATTGTCCACAAAGTCTGGCTCAGTCTACGGGCCGATCTTTATGCATCCTCTTCGTGAACTCACGTGAAGCCACCCATTCGGGCAACTCGCTCACATTTGTTGCACGTCGCACTCCAAGCCATAGATTCTCTCTTACCATCCTCCGCTAATTCCATTATTTGATTCTCTCAACATTTGCTGTTTTCACAATTTACGTTTAACGAGGATTGTGCTTAGCGAGATTCTTGGATAACGAGATTCTTGGATAACGAGATTCTTGGATAACGAGATTCTTGGATAACGAGATTCTTGGATAACGAGATTCTTGGATAACGAGATTCTTTCATTACAAGAGTCTGTTTAATTTGGGTTCATATCTCACTCTTACTTAGTTCAAGTAGTTAGGATATGATCTTCAAGTTTAGAAATTGCCTGACTCCGAAAGCGGATGCCTTCAGAGCTGTGGTAATTCTCGCTGGGCGAATTGGATAATGTGTCTGAGCAAAAGGATTAAAGCTGGTAAGTCCAAGCTCAACAGCAATTCTGCAGGTTCAGAAATTCAATAACGACAAACTAAATTCAAATTTACTAGTAACAAATAAACCCCGCAAACTCACTTCGCCCTATCCCAGCCCTCCTCAAATTCCTGGTGGCAAATCATCTTCCTCCGAGTTTCGCATCAACCTGTCCTCCTCTAACCTCATCGTCTTTTCCTCTTGATCTGGTTCCTCTACTGAGAACAGAGACCAAACCACGTCTCGACTTACTTGCCCACTATAATATGGGTCATCATCCATCGTCTCAACAGCGCTCTCGACCTCCTTATCCTAATCCAAAAAATCCTTAACGTTCTCCACTAGATCTTTATGCGCCCAATAGATCAAGAATGGATTCAAAGGAGATCTCGTCAACCCAAAAATCTCAATCCTTGATAGACCTCCTCACTCATCGCATCTACCCACGGCCCATCGTACTGCTTCATGTCCTTATCATACTTAAACCCAGTCCCGGCACTCGCCCTAATCCCAAAAACAGACCCGAATTCGTTCACTGCCCTAACATACGTAAAAATATCCGCCAGCAACCTCCCGTTTCTAGCCAATGTAATCAGATTCGAGGAAGACTCGTCTCCAAAACTCCAATATCCTCGAATCCGATCAAATCTTTCTCTCTCTGCGCGTCCGAAAGACCTAATCCAATCCCACTCCCAAACCCATGACGTTCCGTACCACTTGCAAAAAAAGTCTCGTTCGAGAGCATGCATCCACAACACGAATAACGAGTAAGGACTCATGAACACATGATCCCTCTCAGCGTTAAATCGTATAATCTGGCCTCGATTCTGATTTGAATTGTGAACAAGACGAAGTTGTACGAAATTTGGGTTTCGTTTGATGTAGAAGCGATAAGCATCTGAGGATGAGTACCAGATATCAAGGTTCAAACTAGAGGAATGTGAACGGGGAGAACTGAGTCGGAACGTGTAGCGGACGTGTTTGCTTAGAGCGCGTGTGGTTGCGGTTGCGGACGATGCGCTGACGAATTGGGGAGCCATGGTGAAGGTGAGTGGTATGATACGGCGAGCGACGGGATGGAGGGGTTCGGAGGTTGCGAGGGCCCATATGCGTTCGCGGACATCGGAGGGGAGTTGGCTGAATCGATGAAATGAAGTAGTGAAGCCCATTTTGTTATACAACTGTAATTCCTTTTTCTCTCTACATTGAAGAGTAAGGGAACTGGATAAGAAAGCAGTACGGACTTTCAACGACAGCTTCTCTCGAGGACAGGTCGAAATTGACTCCAATATCACTGGTCATTGAACAAAGAAGTCTGAAGTATAGCTAGATCTGAGTACAACGACTTTTGACATGAAATACGTCTTTGCTGATGACTGCTCGCAGCGATGATTTCCAGGATACCAAGTAGAACAAGAGAGAATAATCGCTTTAACACTTTCTTGAGACTTTCACAAAGAGACTTATCCTTTATGGGCAAGAAGTGGAGTATTCGCAAAGGGTGTCAAGTCGACATGCAGCAAAAAGTAGCACTAGCTAATCACAATTCACGATATATGGAAAGCAGAGTAAGAAGTGCGATCATATATATGCATACAGAGAATCATACATACATACATATCCTTTTTCTATCTTGCCCTTTCTTTTCTCCTCTCTCCTATTCACGCTCCTCTACTTCCACCCTTCAAGCCAAGCGCTCAAAAATCCAAATCAAAACCACAAGTACACCAAACCCTTGCCATGAGTATTCAAATGCAATAACCTCCCAATGACAAGACAAAAGAAACATCGTTTCCGTCCTTCCACCCTAATTTTCTCTTTCCCCTTACATCATCAACGCAACGACACCAACAACCACCGCAGCCAAAGCACCCATTCCACTTCGGACATTAGATGCAGCACCAGTGAACTGTGACGGAACAGGAGAGCTTGAGCTGGTAGCAACTCCAGCATTCGTGCTGGTTGAGCTCGAGCTGACTTTTCCAACAACAAGACTTACGGATGGTCCAGCGGTGCCGAAAGGCTTTCCGACCGTAGCTGAACCACTTCCGGTTGGGTAAGGAGCGGTCGTCACTCCTCCTGCTGTTGAGCTCGAAGATGGGATAGCGACAACAGTGGCTGTCGATTTGACGACCTTGACGGTCACGTAGCTTGTTGTCGTGGAGCTGATGGTGGTGTGCTTCACGCTCTCGGTGCCTGACACTGGGTAGCCAGCAGCGGGTGAGGAGCTCTTTCCGCCCTTTCCTGGAAGAACAGGAGACGAGGCAGAGGGTGTGGAAGATGGAGCAACCTTTCCAGTCTCGGTTGCGGTGACGGGGCACACGGTGGTGTAAAGTGCAATAGTCTCCGTCGTCACGCTTCCAATTCTCGCAGGGCAGTTCGTGACTGTTGGGGCACAGGAGGTGATTGTGTATACGCTCGTCGCGTAGACGGTAGATGTCGTATACGAAGTCGTCTCTCCGGACCCAGATCCTGAGGATGTTGGCTTGACAGGAGAAGAGGTAGTTGGGACACCCTTGCCAGTCTCGGTAGCGGTCACGGGGCACACGGTAGTGTAGAGTGCAATTGTCTCTGTTGTCAGGACGGTGGAGCGAGCTGGGCAGTTTGTTACGGTTGCTGCACAGCTGGTGATCGTGTGGACAGAGGTGGTGTAGACGGTTGAGGTTGCGTATTGGGTTGTTGAGGCAGAGGTCGCTGTTCCTTGGGCGGAAGAAGTAGCGGATCCGCTCAACGAGGATGAGGGTGTGCTAACAATTCCTGATGCGGATGATGAGGAGCTTCCGGAAGAGACACTGTAGCTTGAGATTGATGTGGCGGTTCCTGAGACTGAGTAGCTGCTGGTGATTGACACGCTTCCACTGCTCGTGTGTGTCTTTCTTGTGCAAACGGACTTGCTTGAAGAAGATGAAGAGGTGGTGATCACTGAGCTGGAGTTCGTGTAGAGGCTTGATGTTGGGGTAACGATAGCGGAGCTGGAGTTAGTGTATGCTGTCGAGGTGATTGTTGGGCTGTAGATCGAGCTTGATGAGGTGGATGTCAAGGTCTCGCTGACGGAGCTGGAGCTCGAAAGGCTTGAAGTTGATGTTGAGATGACCGAGCTGCTCGAGTTGCTGTACACTGATGTGGATGAGGGGCTTGAGGTCGATGAAACGGACGAGGAAGTCGAGCTCGTGGTTGGTGTAACCTCAGAAGATGTCGATGAAACAACACTGCTGCTTGAGGTCGAAACAACGCTCGATGAGCTCGAAATAGAGACGCTCGAGCTCGTGCTGCTCTCAATCGAGCTCGTCGAAGAAACGCCAACGCTCGAAGAGGTCGTCGACGCACTCCCAGCACAAGAATAAACATCCAATCTATCTCCCGCACCACAAAGTTCCGTCGGCGTACCGGCACAAGTCATGCTGCAGTCAATCGGTGGGGAAATAACACTACCCTCACCAAACTCATTACCGCAATAACACTCTCCACCATACTCAACACCGAAATAGGTAAATCCGGTACAAAAGCCAGCGCAGATCTCGACAGACATCAGGGTGTAGTTGTCGTACACTGCGCCGGAGAGAGCGCGGGTTGTGGTGGCTTCGCTGTAGCAGCCCAGGTAGGTGCATGAGCCAACTGATGGGACAGTGGTGGGTGTTGGAGTGGATGTTGGTGTCTCTGAGGACGTCGATGAGACGCTTGTTGATGAGGAAATCTCAGAGCTGGAGCTGCTCGATGAGGATGTGCTTGAAACGCTAGTGGTGGAGGAGATCACGCTGCTGGAGCTGGTGGTTGGGTAAGCACTTGTCCTGAGAACATTAGCCTTGCCCAAATAATCAGATACTAACTCCTAGACTCACGAGCTGGAAGAGCTGCTTGAAGATAAAGAGCTTGAACTTGAGGAGCTGCTGCTAGAGCTGGAAGAAGAGCTGGAAGTTGTCCTGTCATATGTTAGAATCGAGATCGTGTCGGCTTGATGGTATGGGTCTTACGAGGTCGATGAGACACTTGAGCTGGTAGAAGTCCTTTGGTGAAAACATTAGTATGAAAAACATGATGATAGGTAGGGGAGGGCTCACTTCGTTGAGCTAGAGCTGCTGCTGGAAGAGCTAGTCTTAGATGAGCTAGTTGAGCTGGTACTGGGCAAGTTTAGTGTCGTCCCATGGTCAGAAGGTTTTTGGAAAACTCACGATGACGAAGAGCTGGTTGATGAGGAGCTGCTCGTGGTGCTTGTCCTGCGAATTTCGATTAGCCAAAGATCCCCAAAAATAACCTCGAGATACTTACTTAGACGAGGTCGACGACGACGTAGTGGTGACCTTAGAGGATGTCGAGGTCGTCGATGTGCTTGTGGAAGAGGTCTTGGAGCTGGTCGAGGTAGTAGAACTGCAGACCTTGGCAGAAGAGGTGACAGTCCCGGCGAGAGCGGTGTCGTTCAAGATGCCCTTCACAGTGTTGTAGAATTGAGCATTGTTCTCCGCAACCGTAGCCTCATAAAGCATGACACCTCCAAACTGAGGATGCGAGTGATACTGGCTAACTAAAGTCTGAATAGCTGGTCCATCTATGTAATCATTGGGCGAGAATTCCGACGCAGCCTGTCCAGCAAGGAGACCAATGTAAAGCTTCGCTCCGGCACTAGCACCTCCGTTGACTTTGGTGACCCATGAATCGTAGTTGAATCCAGATGTCTTTCCAAGGGCCTTGCTGTCGGTGTAGTTACGTGCTGTACAGCCGTTGGCGCCGTTGTTGTAGAATTGAATCCAGAGGACGTCGAATTGGGCGCCGGCGATGGCGGTGCTCATGTATGGCTCATCAAGGGGACATTGAGGAGCACCGGAGATGATGTAGTCCTTTGAGCATGGGTTCACAGCTTTGTGCTCTATGAACAGTTGTCGAAGTCGCTTGATGCAGGCAATGTAACCGGCTTGCTGATCTGCAGAAAATTAGCCATGTTGGGAAGAATGCGACGACACGTCTTACCAGGGGTCGTTTGCTCGATGTCGAAATCAAAACCATCGAAATCGATGTGTTCCGTGAGGTTTGTGTTGTAGTATCCACGATCGAGAGGTCGGACACCGGTCCATGATTCATTGTATGGTCCGTAAGCACCCCACAAGAATTCGGCCAAGTATTCTCCATCAGAAGGTCCGTTCAAGTAGTAGTTACCAACAGCACCTCCAAGCGAGAGGAGGATCTTCTTGTTGGTATTTTGCTGGCAGTAATACAAATCGCGTTGAAGGTTTGGACATTGCTCATATAAGAAGTTGTCGTTCGGGTTGTTGGTTCCATCGTAACCTGGTCCTGTGTAGTTTCCATCCCAACATTGGTTCCCGAAAGTCTCTGCCACCAAACCGTTCGCTTGCGGTGGGAAGATGTTGATGAAACCAATAGGAATGATGTCGACGTTCGTCTCGTCACAGAAGTGTGCTAAATCTAGTTGATCCGATCCGGAACCCTACACCACATCAGCACTATCCATCCCACTCATCCCTTCCAGATCTCCATACCCAGTACATAGCCAAATTCCTCTGCGATGAAGGGTCATAAACAGCCGTAGAAAAGCGGATTAGAGAGAAGGTGGCTGCCGCCGCAGCAAAGAACTTGGTGGAAAACATTATGCTAGTATTAAACGACAAATATAACCTGAAAAGATTGTGGTATGGCCGAAGCCGGTAAAGAGTGTATTGACTTGATCGTCAAAGAGAGGACGCAAACAAAAGTCTGCACGGCACAACGGTCGCCGCTGGGGAGGTGTGAGGTTGGTGATATCGGTGGGGAGAGAGAGAAGGGGAAGAGAAACCGGAGAGAAGACGTGGGAGCGCCATCACTTAATGGAAGCGGTCTAGTCAGGGCAAATTGGACATCGTGGGTACGTCTGTGCAACCGGGGATAAGCTTGTACCTGGATAAGGTGGTAACGGTGGCTCTAAACAGACAGCAGCGCGGTTGAGAAACGTGCTGTGGGTAGGGATGGGCTGTGGTGGCTAGACCGGCGAGAGGCCGCGGTGGGCTCGATAGGCTTCGTTTAAGGCCGAGGGCGTGATGGCGGTCGGAAGGGAAGCACCATCTTGGCACGATGGCGCTCAATTCCGGGGCCCAATTCAGGCACAGCTCGTCTCGAGATTGGCAACCCCGCCACTGTGCATAAATCTCCAGTATTTCGCTCGAATGGTCCACTCACAGCGCACAAAACTTCGCTGTGCCGTTTCTTGGGACGAGCCAAAACACCTGCACGCTGCTCAAGCGAAGCAAATATTCTATGCTTACCAGTGGCCGATAGCCCTGGTTGTAATGTCCGAATCTGGCTTCACTTGAGCACCAAAATGGAACGACGCTTGGCATGAATTGGGAAGTCGCCGGCGACAAAAAGACCCTCGAAACAACCCTATTTCCGCTGCAGGCACATAAGATCGGTCTGATGTCAGTCCGTCATCCAACATCAGCGAATTTAGATCAAATGTCGAGATGGGGTCAGAAAAATATGTTTGGTAGAAATGGCGGCTCTGAGGAACCATTTGATGATCTGCACTCCGCCTAAATTCGTCGTTCTGCCTGCAGCTGGCAGTTGTTCTTCGATATCGAGACCCAATGCTTTGGTTGACAGTTGCAAGTGATGCCATCTCGTGTTGCTGCGCCGTTCTTGTTCTTCTGATGCGGGCTGCTGGCGTGAGGCGATTGGACTTGGTGAGATTGGATGTGAAGGAAAAGGGGGAGGCGGCGACCAGCGCTTGGACGAGTGCCTGACTAGACTGTTTTTGGACGTGGGGCTGCTCCAACCAATCAGCGTGCTCTAAGTGCGGACTATTGGAACCCACTCCGAGCACTAGGAAAAAATTGGTCGAGATTGCTCACCTCTCGGCCCGTAACCGTTGAAGTGAAAAGTCTATCGCAAAGATCATCGCGATCAGCGAAGGCTATCAAGAAGCTTAATTCATCATCATCGAACAGTTACATAACATCAACAACCTCATGTTTCGTGAGAATTTTGACATGAGAGTGAGATGTTGTTCAAAAAACGAGTTTCAATGAATTTCTCGCGCGCATCAGGGGCTTCGGCGGGGATCGATCCTTCCGTTCAATGCGTCGGCCGCAACGGGATTGGGAAGGAGTTGAGAGATGAGTGGCCAAAATTAGGAAGGCGACTATTGTGACTCTACTTGGCTCTTGCTTGGATGAGACGTTTTCTGGAAGTTCTATCGTGATATCGTTTCCTCGGTTTTTGGAAATACTTGGATTGAGTTAACGGATTCTGCTTGAGCGAGTTATTCTCATATCATCTCCGAAATGCTGATGACTGGCACTGTGCAAGGACATGCCGAGATGGGGCGAGTGTCTGGTCTCATTGCCGCGCAGATTCGAAAAACTGATCGTCACATTTTCAGTTGCTCAAAGGAATGAACTGGGGCTGAGTTTCGATCCAAGAGCTCCATCTCGAGATCGAAGATTCTCCTCTTCCCCCTGATCTCCTTTGACCCGTTTCGAGTGAAAGATAGGTTGCTTGAGACGTGGCAGCAAAATGGTAAATGGCAACAAAACTTCTCACCCCTCGCAGAGCGGGACAAGCGGGGTAGAAGGTGGGCTGTATTCTGAGCCTAGTATTCGCTGCGGGGACGTCCTGCCATACGAACTTCGTTCTGTCAGTACCAAAGACCTGCCATGATACTTGTGAATATTCTGCGAAGCTGGCCATCCAGTGGTGACAGCCACATCGTATTTATATACAGAATAGAATGCTTGCGATACGAAAGGAAGCGAAGTCGTATTTCGTTGACTTTCAAACACGTCTCAAGTGCAATTATGAAGAGTGAATAGACTAGCATCCCGTTAAGTTCCAGCGAAAAGCCGCTGCCCGTAGCCTCCTCCTGGGGAAGGCACCAAGTCTCAACTTCCTCCCAAAGCAGATCAACCAAAGCTTGCCGCTCTAAGAAACGTTTGTCGACCGCTTGCGACAATTATAAAATACGTCTATTCGTGCAGTCCCTTCTCTCTCATCAAATATCCGGAACGTTCAACCGCCTTCGCT
>FJOG01000032.1:65913-110515 GCA_900073065.1 Phialocephala subalpina
AAACAATGACTTGGGTCTGGTCGAATACGTCACATTCCCGCCCGCTTCTTCGAGTCGGTCTGCTTTGTCGTGCGGCTGACTTCCGCTGGTTCCTTCTAGATGTCGTTTGAAAGGGTGTCCCACTGTCGTAGGGATATCCGTTGTCAAGTAAATACAGTCTTCTCAAATCCCACTTCCGTCCAGCCAGGAAGTGCAGATGCATCTTTACGCGAGCTTGCTTCCCAATTTCCTAAGCCTAAGGTACGCCATTTCAAGGCGAAATGTCGTTTCCCGATCTTAGTATCTCCAGAATTTCCTTCCCCGCTGGGACTGGGATCGCCGAGGAGAATTTGTTGAAGAATAAATTCGTCTGCGAAAAGAAGGTCGTATATATACCTCGCGATAGAAAAGCACGGCAGCTGCAATGTGTCATCTCAAGATTGCTTGCAGCGAGATTCATGCGGATGCATCCTCATCCACCCCTCTTCATTCACGTATCTTCAATCATTTATCTCCTCCCTACATTCACGCACTTCAAAGAGAAACAAGCTGCATTTGGCTTCTTTTAACCTGCGAGGCAAGTATAAAACACGATCACCTCGTGCTTTCTTACTTTCTCCATAACTAGAATGTTCACGACACCAACCAAGCGAATGGTTGGCACTAAGTTAGAACGACTTGGCTCCCGCATTTCAACAGACAACTTTTGTCTATCCACTAGTAGGTTACAGCTCTGAGGCGACCTTAGCATGGCCCTGCGTGAACTCGTTTGAAGAAATGTCCCATTGTCGTGGGGACAGTCGTTGTCAAGTGTATCTTTGATCGTTATATCTGTACAACCTCCAACTAAGTATGTCTCGGATCCAGCCACCGCCCTAGACAAAGAGGCGGGTTTGCTTCCTAGACCCTATAACGTCTCAAATCAAGCTGCGACGTATCACAACGATATGTCGCAACTTGTGCTCTGAATACTCTTGCAAATTGGAGAACTGTTAGACGTTGAAGGAGAAAAGCATTTCGTGTGAGAAGTGCGTATATATACCCCGCGGTCGAGCAAACCCGAAGTTGTGGTGAGCCAAGTTGAGATGAACCGTACGGAGGTTACGTAAATTGCCTCGCCTGGAAAGGAAGCCCGAGGAAAGGGCTGACGTGCGAGACTATATATATGTTGCCCTTCACGATCTCCAGTTCAATTTATCCAGAAACGGTGACGGCTTTTGGACAAGAACCAAAGACGCAGCCAAAGACGAAGCCAAGGAGAAATATTCCTATGCTAACCAGCCCTCCACTAGTTGGGCAGGATGCAATGCAATGCTACTTCCCAAAATCGTCTGAAAGATATTCCATTGTCGTGGGGACACCCGTTGTCAACTCTCTAGTCGTTTGATTGCCCAGTTCCTTCCTTTTGATCATACCTTAGTCGAGGTGTTGTCAGGAGGAAATGCCTCGTTCAGATGAGAAGGAACTAGAACTTGCCGGATTTAGAGGCACACTTCAAAAAACTTACTAGAAATTGACAGCAAACCGGGCAATAACAGCAGAGTGACTTCAAACTCTAGTGCATCTCCAGGAAAAACGAGAAATTTCCATGGATAGATTGAAGTTTTCTCCTTGATAAACCCCTCTATCGAGAACTCACGCCCCCAAGACTCGGGTGCGCTAATACCCATCCCGCTTGACCTTCAGGCAATTGACTTGGCGTTCATTTATGAACTCTGGAGTATATTTATACGTCGTGCTTCTTAGGGCCACTGCGCGCGAAGATAGTTGGAGAAATTTGGTTCACTTCAATCTGACCCCGCTCCAAATTCACTAAAGCAACTTGAGCAATCGAACACGAACTTTGTACCGCTCACTTGTGAACTCACTCCACCTTCTGGATAAATACCTCAACTGTCCACACCGTTCGTCTTCTTTCAAATCCTGGGTCACTCATGCCAAGACGTATGTCATTTGCTGTGTGTCGTACCTTTCTTAAGCATGGCGTGGCCGCGAGATACCACCAATCCGATTGTATTGTAGCGGCTTCGAGAACTACTCAAGACACTGCTTCTCCAGATTTGGATGCACCCAAGGAAATTGGTTATAGAAGTATAAATGACAGGAATCATATCCTCAGGGAATAGCCTAGAGAGTCGAGCTGGAGAGGGAAAGACGATGATTCAATGCTTCAACCTCGAAATCTCCGAAAAGAAGCTCCCCAGAAATCTAGTACCAAGTCAATGAACCTGCATGAATTTCTATTCCTATCTCGATAATTGTACCAGATCAGAATGAACCGGAGTTCCTTGAACTTCCGAACTTTAGGAAAGTTAACTTGATGGAAGTTTAGAAAACCCATGCAGTATCCTCGATTCCTAAACCAGGCATACCACAATCAGTATCTGCAAACGCCATTTTGAATCAACCACCGAGGACGGGACAATGAAAGCTTTCTTGGGAGCGCTGAGAATTCTGCATAGCATTCCTTTTCGACTGACCGGAATACCGTCCCTTCGTGCGCCATATAAAAGTCCCTGAAAGCACGGGACATTCAAGAACGATGAAGACCACCTTCTAAACTATGCTGTATGCTTCATAATACAGATGAAAACTCCTCATATGCAATCACCGACCACGAATGTTCCCCAGAGCTTGTGTTCATTCATACCAACCCATATCTAACCTCCTTATGTAAGAGAGCTAAGCACCCGTGCAACCAACGCATCGTACTCCTCCTTGCATGTCTTGGTGACGTAAGAGTGGACCGCGTTGAATGTCCGTTCTGGGTATGTATGCGCTATAGTGTTCCTTCGAATGACGAAATCTGGAGGTCTGCGGGTGAGCTCCTCTCCAACTGGCACAGGGTCTCCACGGAACGTGGCATGAAGGTCGTCTGTAACACCAGCAAAGTCCTTGCGTTCCAGTGCTTTCTTCCGAAGTCGAGTTGCCTCTGCCAAAAGCTGAAACAGCTTGGTGTGCTGCTTTATGGTCCAGGGGTAATGGCGATTCTTGATCATTTGGTTGGAGCCTATCTTGTCTTGTGAGCTATTGTCTGTGCTTGGCCAGGCGACTGTTCTTAGGACATTATCCGGAATCATGGCCTGAAAGAGTCAGTATCCACACTTGAGGTTGCAATCGATCAAATGCAGGTACATACAGGGTCGGTGTTGGCTTGCTGGTAAACCGCGAGATTGAACACTAAATATGGCATACCCTCATCTTGGATATCGCTGTCATCTTCGATGGTAGAGACCACGGCCTGGGAGAATTCAATCTTGTTATCGATCAGATGTTGCTATCAAGACTTAGTATGGTGTACAATATCAGACGTAAAATGGATGGTGATGCGCACCGGAGGTACAATAGTGATCGTGTAGAGCTGACCTGCAAAGACCTGAAAGCTAGTTAGAACATATTGATAGGAGAAGCGTTTCTTTGCTTCAGCTACTTACCACGTCTTGTGGCTGTCCATATTTTGTGTTGTAGATCATTGTCAAGATATTCGCAGTGGTCAAACGTCGTAGTTGTCGTTTCGATCTGGAGAAGTTGAGTTCGAAACTCACAGCGAGGTTTGTTCGACGAGGTTTAGCGCCATCTCAACTCAACCGAGTCCTTGATTCACGTGAATCGTTACAGTGAATGACGGAAGTATCATAGCCTGACGGTCCCCAGCTTCGACAATATGCCCTCCAAACTTCTTGTCCACCCTTGAGAATCTCCTCAAAACCGGCTTTTGAGAGCTTGAGATTGAGATACAACCTGTTCCTGCATTCTCTTGACCAACTGTTGCAATCCCCTTCGAAAGTGGTCTAGTGATACACATCTACCCAGGGTCCCTGAGTCTGAACCTTGGAATGAATTCGAGGACTGGCTGTCGATGGTGACCGAGAGAGACGGTGAGACCGCACAATCATTCTCCATGTCGCTGTCACCAGTGGTGGGGATGGAAGCTCGTATTGCCTCCATTGTATCTATTGAAGATATCTACTGAACACTGGTGTTATGGACGTCTCTGCTGTCCTTGTGGTTGTCGACAGACTTGTTGGTGATTCGGGCACCGTCAGGGCATGTGGGTATACTGTATATGGCTGCCCTCTCAGAAGTTTCGTCTTGCGCTATTATTTTGCGATGCTGTTTTCGCTTTGCCCGTCACTATGTTCGTTACGGAGGGTCCCCAAGGTGTTGGAGGCTGGAATGGTGTATTGAATGGCCATCTGCCATTGATGCGTTGACATATCGCCCTCCAAGAGGCTCGAGAAGCAGTCGTAGGCTGAAGTGGCTCCCTCATATATCGTACTGAAAAACAACATTCTGTCAATACCTATATATAGTCTGAAACTTGTTCTCTATTAGCATTGTTCCGTTCCTATTGGTGGGGTGGAATATATACAGAATCATGTCGACGGCTCCGGTTCCAAGCCAAATTCGGGCCAGATCCGGGCCGAGCTCGAAGGCAGGTCTACCCAAGCGACGAGTCAGATATAAGACGATAAGGCAAAGAAGTTTGTGGTGGATTGTGTTTAGATCTTTGCATATAAACTGTGTCTGTGTCGAGGGGTTTGTGTTGTTTCTGCAATCCTGGTTGTGGCCATGGCAAAGCAATCGTGCTATTTCTGCGATCGCATCTTGTCTGCAATCAGTAGCATTGAATCCTCAATGTAAGAACTAGAGCAAATTTTAAAATTAGCTGTGAGGTGGAGTTGGGCATGAAGTGAGTGAAGTATGAAGAAGAAAGCAAGGAATCTCGAGCTGAAGTGAGGTCTCAACACCCCACATCGCTGCCCAGCACCAATCACAACCCTCCCCTCACATTTTGTTGCACGTCGCAAAATCTGCGCGGCCTCACGATCACTGAGCTACCACGAGCAAACTCCTGGTCACTTATTTGGTGTCTCGCGGAATAAGCTCCTCCACCTTGCTATCATCAAGATAGCATTTTGGTGCTGTGAAGGAGTCAGTCTTGACTTTCAGAACTCGGAAAGCATGACGTCTGATTTTCAGAAGTCACATGAGGAGAGTTCTAATCTTCAGAACTGGGAGCTGGACAGAATTCAGTTGGACAGAATCCAGATGGTCGAGATTCCGATGGACGGAATTTCGATGAGCGGACTTGGGCTTAAGTGAAGTGTGGAGTTCCCTCAGAGCGCGATGTGCAACAAAAAGGGGAGGAGGGGGTGTGATTGGTTGGCTGCATGCCAAGGGATGGTGGGAGCCAATTGAGTGAGGATTGAGGGCACTTTCGACATGAGGACACTTTCGACATGAGAGCACTTTCGACATTACTGATTTTCTACGGGACGTCAAGGTGAAATGGGAGATAGGTTAAGTGAATCAAGTCTCGCAATGCATTTATAACCCATGATCTAGTCTACAATACATGCATATGTACATCTACATTCCACCCCACCCCCAGTTTCTCTTCCATCCTTCCTTCCTTTATGCATCGCAGAACCTCGTCCTTCTCTCCTCACAACTCCTAACTCCCCTCAGCAATCCTCCAAGCCCTCAACGGCAACCCCTGCAACTTAATAGCCGCCGGCTTGATATACCCCCAGAACGTCACAACTCCAATAATCACACATACAATATTCATAACATAATACCCATCCCTCGTGACATCACAGATGCCTCCTCCTTGTATACAGCGATCCTTTTCTGAGGAGAGAGCACAGGAGAAGGAGTCGGTAATGAGGGGACCGCGGAGTTTAGGATCGAGGGTGTAGGTGGAGGGGGGTGGGATGCAGGTTGCGGAGGTGAAGAAGTCGACGAATTTTAGGACAAAGAAGCGAGGGAATGTGCCGCCTAGGTTGGATACGCTGTAATGTGTTAGTATCAAGTTTAAGTCGGAGGGAGCAGGGGAAGACTCACGTAGCTAGAAGCGTCATGTAAGTACCACCAATAACTGGGTCCGCAATCCTGGCATGGAAAGCTGAGATAGCAACGAACATTATAGTGCTAGTGAAGGTCGAGAAAATATGCTCTGCGATCACGACCAGGAGGTACCAGGTATCGACTCCGTTGGAGGGGAAGATGACAACAGTGATTTGGGCGATGACTGCTGCGATCAAGCGCCCAACGAAACCCCAGCACCAGAGTCGCATCGGCGTGTATGTTGTTGACCATTTGCCTGCGTAGTATCCCAACCCAATCTCGAATGGAAAGTCTATCAAGACGGTAAGAGCCAGATCCTCCTGACTGAATCCCTTGTCGATGAGCTTCAGGTTGGTGACTGCGTCGTTGGCTTGGAAGCCAATCTTCGCAATCAAATGGATGATGATGATGGTCTGGATGTTCTTGAGCTTTAAAACTCCCCACATCACTTTGTAGACATCCCAGATACCATCTTCGTTCTTAGTCTTCTCTTCCTTTTTCAGGAGAGCCAGGCCAACAGTAACGATTATGTATGCCCAGCCCCAGAATGTAAGGTATCCTCCCAATGTCATAACACCCTCCTCCAAAGGCGTCTTGCGGAACCATTTATTGGCGAAATCCGGCGAGTTGAAGGCAAGGAAAACGGTGTAGGACATGAACTGGCCAGCAGTCAAGCCAACCGTCTGTGCTGTCGAAGCATATGAGATGTTACCTGGTGTCAAGAGCGTCAAAGCCCAACCGTCTACCGCAATATCCTGTGTCGCGCACATGAACACCAAGAAGAACCACCATCCAGTGAAGCCCCATATTCCAGATCCACCGTCTGAAGCTGCCGTGGCCATCATAGACTTCGCTCTCGCTCCAAGCCAAATCATCCCAATTCCAGACAACATCTGAATAGGCATAATCCAACTTTTCCGTCTGCCAAGCTTCGGACTCCAGCACGCATCCACAATAGGACTCCATAACAGCTTCAACGAATACGGGTATGAAGCCAAACTGAACACCCCCAGCGCAGAATACGACAAATTGTCGCCTTTCAGAATAAACGGCACCGAACCTGTCGCCAACCCCATCGGCACACCCTGCAAGAAGTACAACAGTACCAGCAGTCCGAAATTCCTCCTGTCTTGCATAGGCAGCTGGAAGAACCCATGATTGTTTATCGTCGGTGTCCTCGGGACATGATCGTCTAACGTAAAACTCTCTCTCGCCATCAGGTTCGCTGTGACGGTTGGGGATTCTATCGAGGCGTTCTTGCGCCTATATTCCACATTGTTATTCATAATTCCGTTCGCGTGCCCGTTTTCTCCTCCTGACGCGGAGGCTGAGCCTTTAGGCTCTTGCGATCGAGGCCGTCGGGACTTGGTACCCATAGAAGGCTCTTCGTCTTCGTCTGACTCGGGGCTAAGGAGGTGTGTAGTGTCTTCTGTAGACTTGTGGGAGGATAGGGATGTATTTCTGTTATGACGTTGGCCAGCAGGAGGGAGTTCGTCTAGTTCTTGCGCGTGCGGGAATTGCGGGTCGTGGTGAAGTGGCAGATGTGAATTATGGTAAAGAGAAGGTTGAGAATGGACGGTTATTGAAGGGAGTGTGCTTTCCAGTGGGGTAGGCATCCATGTGGTGTTGATGGTCCTTAGAGGACTCGCTGGCCTCTAAAGATCAAGGGTCTAGGGAAACTTTAGATCCAGGCACGAAACCGTGCATCAAGCGAACGTGGCCTTTTGGAGAGTGGGAGTGATTGGAACACAAGAATGATGATGATAAATTATTTTGCCATCTAGAGAATGACACATAGAGAACTATTGAGATGAGAAAATGGATGCATAATCTTTGTGTTTGAAAGTTCGAGGGGAATACATGAGACAAAGGACTCGCATGCATCGAGCGTCATCGTTATCTGTTCTCAGCGCTCAGCTCAGCTTGCAGGGCGAATCCCCACAATTTACACGTGCAAAGGCGTTGAAGATTAGCGACAACGCGTCAACGCTCCTGGCCATCACGACATCTACTCTATCACAACGACATCCATTTGAAAGATAATTATATCCTCATTCTCATTGATCGTGTATCCATCGCAGTCATGTTGCCATCAACAGACGACTCCATCCTCGAAGACACAGTTGGCGCACAACTCGACTCCGAAATCTCCTCCCTCCAATCCCAAAGTAAACATCCCCTCCGCACCCATCCATTTCATCTAACGCCCCTAGTACTCTCTCTCAAAGCCGCGCGAAAAACACAAGCAACAACTATTCTATCCTCACGAGCCACCCAGGCTACCCTCTCACGCCTGCGCGCGTCCCAGAAACCCACCACCTCTCACCAAACCTCCAGCGAGACAGACATCTCCCCTCTCCTCTCATCAGCCACCGCCCAAGCAGCCCACAGCACCGAAAACCTCTACCGCACCTGCGCTGGTATAACAACCTTCCGCATCCGTGACCCAGATCCCCACGCCGTAGACTCAGGTCACGTCCTAGGAATCCGAATCGATGTCTCGACGTCTGGGAAGTTTGTGCGACCGTATTATATCATGTTGAATAAACCTTGGGCAGGGAAGGAATTGTTGAGGGTCCATAGACATACGGTTCCAGCTTGTATCCCTTTGGCTGCGCTAGCGGAGAGATGGCTACCGAATGGGAAAGGAGCAGTTGCGATGGGTGGTAAAGAGATGGGGAAGAAGCAGGATTTGAGCAGATTTGTGAGGGCGGTTAGGAGGGAGGTGGTGGGGTATCATAATAGGATATCTATTATTAAGGGATTGAGGAGGGAATTTAAGCTTGATGAGAAGGTTTCGAGGAAGGGGAAGGGGAGAGAGCGTATTATTGCTGACATCACGGCTGCGGATGCGGAGGCGAAACAGGTTAGGATTGAGTGGGTGGATGGGAGGATTGGAAGGGCGGTGGTGGATGACAGAGGGGAGGTGGGGAAGTGTGTTGTTGTTGGAGAAGACGGGAGAGATAGAGAGGTTGAGAGGAGGGTGGTTGCTGGTGGGATGGAGGGAATTGGGGAGAGGTTGAGGGAGGGAATGTATTAGGTTCTTTGTGGGATTTGGTGTTTGGAGTTGGCATGTGGGATGGCTGATAGGTTGGTAGATACCCAGGAAGAGAGGTGCAATCTGATGTTCTTCTTTCTCAACTGGTTGTTTGTTCACAGCCTGGTATTTTTCCCTGTCCCAATGTTTGTCCTCTGTGCAGCATCCCTCTCTGATCAGACTGCTGCCTCTTTTCTCGCCTGTCTTGCTGAATTTCTGCCAGCTCCCCTTCCTTTGCTAGTGTCTCCTATCACCCCAGATTGTTTGATTACCGCATTGTTTGTTACTTCTCCAGCGCCCCTTCTTCCATCGGTACCTTTCACCTTCTGCTGCTTCCTTGACCGCTCTTCTTGCATACTTTCCTGCATCTCTCTGTTCGTGAACAGCGGGACGGGGTGACTCTCACAGCCTCTAATAATCTATAAATCGTTATCAAATCTTCCGCTGTCAATATCTACTTTCTGCCTCACGAATTACCATAGGCCGACACATTACAGCATCAGCAAAAGACAGGTCATTCAACATCATGCACTGTTCTTCTACACCTTCATAACGATATCATATCACGTCTTTCGACTCACAGATCGTCCTGTCCTATTCGATGTGATCCCTCCATTTGGTCATGAATAAGTCGGGGCCGTGTGGGAGACTCCTTGATCTTTTATCGTCTTTGCTAGCGTGTAATGTGGATCATTTACCCCTCGCACAAGGAGTGACGTCCGAGTGAAGCTAGGCGTTCACAAGAAGGCAAACGCTCAGGAGAATGGAGACGCTCAAGTGAAAGCTCACGTCCAACCTCCGCCAACTATCGAAGCAAAGAGAATATCAAGACAAGAAAGACGCTTAAGTGAAGTCAGGCGTCAAATGCGGCATTGCGGGCTGTCTGTCTAGGTTTGTGACTCACAACCACCAATTCCTCAAGTCGCTTTGTATATAAACACGATAGCTCGTATGGGAATGATCGAGCAACGAAGAGTCTCGACTCCGACCTCGATCTTAGGTGTCGCTGCAACTTTGGCGAGTGGCATCTGGACCAGCCTAATGTCCTGTTGCTGACTGCTTGTGGAGCTGTGGGACGGCTCTGCAATAGAGTTGCTCAGCCAGGCCGCCTGGGGTTATGGTTTGTTTGCTTTTGTTGTCAATTGAGGTTTTGGTGTCAAGTTTTTGATCATCATCTGAAAAGTCTTTCAATCTAAGTTTGACGATGCGAGTCCAGTCACAGGTGATGAGTTCTCAGAGCAGTCCTCGCATTCCCACTCCCAGATCTTCTTAAACGCCACAAATACCATCCTGCAGAACCCGCATGTTGGTGTCAGTTTGCGAAGCAGGTTTTGAAGTGCGACGAGATATTTATACCCCAAGCACCCTCTAACCTCAGCCGAGGCTACAACCTAGTGTCTCAATGTGTCACTTCTACGTCATGCGAGTCGAGTGACCGACCACATCATCCTAGTTATGACGCAGAGAAGGGTTAAGGCTACAGCCTTATGCTTTAGAGGAGGTGTGTAAGGACTAGCTCAAGAGGATCTTGTTTGAAACAGGGTGATTGTGCCTTGCAGGATGATGTTGATGAACGGGTCGCCACCAGGACATTCCACCAGACTATGAACTAGAAGGAGCTGGATACTATGCACAAATGTGGCATGGAGCTAGTATTCTGGCCTTTGAGCAGGGTAGTCAGTTTCTTAAACGTCTGTTGAAAATCGCTTTATCAATGTCCTAGCTTTGGACGACGGCTGTCAAGTGATTCAGACATTTGTTTTCTAAGAAAGGGTCAGCGAAAGGAGTGGTAGAGGATGCTATCAAGTGCCTGCTCATCATCTGAATGTTCCAGCCCCGCACAGTGCTTTCAATAATCCTACCACTATCAAGTTCTCCCGCCATACGTCTATATTGCAAGGAAGGTGGGAAGAGAAGTCTTGAGATACAAAATTGGACAACGCTCTTGTTTTTGATAGACAGGAATAAAGCGTATCGATTAAGTTTCATTACTCCCTGCTTCTGTTCATCTGTATCCAAACCCTACGACAATCTTGCTGATGGAGTACTTTCTCGAACCCCGCGATTTGGCCACGATACCTCTTACATTACAACATGTACCTATGCACTCTGACACCGACACAGATCTCTAGGGCACTCCAACCTAAATCAACACTTCTCCTCCGAAGACCTCCTAGCCTTTACCTTCAACGATATCCCAACCAATCCCACATCCTCACAACTCGTCAATCACCCTCGGCGGCTCACATTGAACTCGTCCCTGCGTATCCTGTCCCCAATCAGTTCATTTTCTTTACAACATCTCTCCCTCTCTTTAACTCACTGGCCGCATACAACATCCCGGGTTCTCATTCCTCGTACACGTCCACCTATCCCTGGCAGCTGGACGTTGTGCCTCCGTTGGATTTGCTTCACGGCCTACATTATAAAATTAGTCATGGGATCTAGATATTGCGAGGGAAGATGGGAGACAAAGGGGAGAGGAGAAGGGAGTATACATTTCATGTCAACTTCGCTGCAACAGTTTCCTGTCTGGCCTGGGGGACATTTGAAGTAGATGTCTGGAGACACGAATCTGGTGGCGATGAGCACTTTGCTGAGGATCGAGACGATTTGCATTTTGCCTAAGGATACGAGGGACGCCTTACGGTATGGATGCCGTACGAGCAAAGAGAGGTGTTGAGGACAGAAATAAAGTCTCACTGGAAATAGGGATGACGTGCGGATGTAAGGGGGTGTATTTGTTTAGCGAGCTCCTGCATACATACATTCCTTCTCCCTATTGACTTCCTCCTTGCTTCCTGTCTCCAACACCTTGTTTCCCTTATCGTAGTATTTAGACATTTGTAATGGATTGAAAATCAAACAGGAGAAACTCGAGACATCCCTTCACACGGCTATCACTTCACTTCTCCATCATTCATGAAAAATAGTAAAAAAAAATTTAATTGACCTCTCAACTACTCCAGACCACTACAGCGTTCCTGTCTACCTCCATTCTTTTAAGTTATGGCTTTTTCCATCTCATGGATCCGATAAAATCTTTGGCTCAACACAATCCCTCGCCTGCCCCTCCTCAAGCCACTACTCCGCATCAGCTCCTCTTCATTTCCTGTTTATTGTACACCACTCACCTCCAGACCACAGCAGTTTGCAGTGAAGTCAACATTGTTCAAACAAGCCCATTCGTGTTTATGAGTGGCTGGCTGCAAGTGCGAGCTTGAGGAGGGATGAGAGATGCATCTTGTTTTCGATTTCGATGTGATTCGGTTTTAAGGTTGAATGAATATAATGACTCTGGACTTTTAAAAGCGATTGAAGGGGTCTATAGGTACTCGATTTGAGTGTCACAGAACTCCGTCTTGTTTTGTTACACACACTCCTTGTGGCTTGCGTTGCATATTACAAAAACGTGTTTTTGTACCACGATACATATTGAGGTGTCGCGGAAAGATAACTGGACCATAATTTGTGTTATGTTGTAGCGATGAGTGCTATTTTCGAATGAAAGACTGGACAAAATACTGTGGTTGAACGAAGTTCATAGAGCACGTCACGTGGACCCATCACGCCCTGGACGGTAACTTGACGGTCGTAAAGCAAGCCGGAATGAGCTTCTCCGAGTTTTCAACCATGATTCTCGGTCACACCCTGCTTCCGGTGGTATTCTTCAGCTGAAGTTCAGCTTTTGAAGTTGAGTCTGACCGATTCATATTGCTGACAGCATTGAAGGCAGGGCCTGACTACATTTCGTGAAACTTGTTTCGGTGCTGTTGAAAGAGACCCTTCCTCTCATCACACCGCATTTTTGGAGTACTGTGTCTCGGTTTATAAATATCGAAGGCGTTCAGCTAATATTCACCCTTGCAACGCCCTCTCATTAAACCGGCAAGTACCCCTTTCAGCTCAAGCCACTATCACACCACATCCATCCCTCCTCAAATCCGTCTTGACTCGTCCTCGCAATCTCGTCGAAGTCACTGCGATCTAGAGGTCGAGCAAATACGTAATAAGGAACCACATTACGAAATATTGTAATTGTAACAAAAAAAGCTCATTATTTAATATTACACTCTACATTAACGCACGTGACTCAAATCTAACTAATCAGAGTGTTGCGAATAAATTTTAGACTAGCGTGCACGTGATAAATTGAGGTGTGCTATAAGACTTCCTATTCTACTTTGGTTCAAGGATAAATAATTACACCCTTGAGGGTTTTAAAGCACAGACAAATCAAGGGTACTTGACCAATAAGTGAATTGGTATCACTCAGTTTGTATGTAGAAAGAGCTAGAAGTATAAACCCTCAGGGGTGTAATTATTTATCCTTGAACCAAAGTAACTCTACAGTGGACAGGTACGCTGAATTTATAGGCCTTAGGGCCCTGTAGGGCCTTCCAGGGCCTTCCACAACTTACGTTACCCTGTGACAATAGGCTCTCCAGGCCCTTCCAGGGCCTTCCGCGCCACCAGTGGCGCGTAAGCCTCAGGCTACAACACAGAGAGCTAGGATTCGCGAATAGCTTCCAAAATCTTCGCAGTTAAGACAAATTCTACTATTTTTAGCTTTAATTTTTTTAATGTATAATTATACTTTGTTTATGCATTTTTGTAACCGGATAACTATCTCAAGCTCATTATTACGTATTGGCTCAAAAGCTCATTATTTCGTAACGTAATAATTACATTTTCTCGATCCCTACTGCGATCACAGTCAAGCAAATGCAAAGTAGAGTATTACAAATTATCAAATAAATTTTGTCTTCGTATACAAAAGTATCGAGACGACATTTGCTCCAACTCCTCGAGTCATCATCGCGTCAAGAAAGTAATTATACTGATAGCCGATACTTCTGTATCCAAAATATACATGAATTGTTCATTCCGAACCTTCCTTTTCCCCTTCCCTTCCCAATGCACCAAACCATGGAAACACCAATGCTCCTTCCCATTCCAATTACTCTTTCCATTACCCACCCTACTCAAACGTGCTCAAATGACTTACAAAAGAGCAGCAACCAAACCAACAGCCATCATAGCACCACCAACCTTGACAGCTCCAGCACCGCCGGTGATAGGAACGTATGCGGTAGAGGTGTTCTTAGGAGCAGCGGGGTATCCGGTTCCAGTCGAGCCGTATGGCTTAGTGGTAGCAGGGCAGTCCTTTCCACCTGGGCATCCACCAGCTGGGTAGCTTGCTGGGTAAGATGGGACAGCAGATGGGGTAACAGTGATGACTGAAGTGTAGTAGCTAGGAACACAAGTCGAGATGGTGATGACGGAAACGACGGGGCTCGAAGCTGGGTATGACTCAATTGGCTTGCTGACCGAGATGGGAGGTGGGATGACGGTGTATGGCTTGCTGGAAGCTGGGTATGAGGCGGGATACGACTCAACGGGCTTGTTGGTTGAGACTGGAGGTGGGACGACGGTGTATGGGTAGGAGGCGGGGTAGGTCTCGGTGACAGGGCAGGAGGTGGTGTAAGTGATGACGCTGGAGGTCTTGGAGCCAACGGGGCAGTTCTGAGGATTCGTGTTAGCATTACTCGCGATATTTGTTGTTTGAAAAGGCTTACGGTGACTTCAGGTGGGCACTTAGTGATGGTGTACTCAGTAGTCTGGTAGACGGTTGAGGTGGTCCATGGAGTCTCCTTTGGTGGGGAGGTGGCCGTGACTGGGCAAGAGGTGGTCTTGGTGAGGACAGTGGAAGTCTTTGAGCCAACTGGGCAGTTGGTCACCTCCGGTGGGCAAGATAAAATGGTATACTCTTTGGTCTCATAGACAGTGCTGGTGGACCATGGGGTCTCGGTGGTGACTGGGGCAGAGGAGGTCTTGTACTCGGTCTCGGTGACGGGGCAGCTGTTTGAAGATCGAGTCAGTATGCTTCATTTGATATGCGGGTTATGAAGGTGGGTGTCTTACACTGTGGTGTAGAGAGAAATGATGTCGGTGGTCACCTGTCCGATCCTGCCTGGGCAGTCGGTCACTTCAGGAGCGCAGGAAGTGACAGTGTAGACTGAGGTGGTGTAGACAGTCGAGGTGGTCGACTTCTCGCCATATCCAGCGCGGGCAACGGCAGCGAGCCCGAGGGCGGAGATAACTGAGGCCTTCATTTTGAAAAGAGGAGAGTTGATCTTGAAGAAAGGTTTCAAAGAAGAACAATTAGAGAATGGATGAAAGAGTGTAACTGTATCGAAGATACAAAAAATGAGTGTGGTGAAGTATTGGCTTGGAGAGGAAAGAGGAAAAGAGAATGGGAGACAGCAGGACAAGCACTTTATACCTACCTCATATTACGATTCAGGAGAAGTGGGAGAACCGTGAGGCGGAACACCAAGAACGCTTGCGGCTTACCGGTTCGTGATGTTACATCTCGACTCCCTAAGCGCAGTGGCCCAACTCACCGTTCTATTTCCACTTGTCACGCCAGAGCTAAAGGAAATTGCTGCGATCGTATTCTCGCTGGGCTGACCGAATAGGGGTATACTATGGCGGTCGCTTAAAAGATCGCTCCCGGATTGAGTTTAGCAGTGCCAATGATCGACAATGACTGGGACTGCTTGTTTCCACCACCAGGGATTTGCGGGGAAGCTGCAAATTACCCCTGACGCCGTCTCTGGAGCCGTTGCCGCCAGTGGCCTTAAGCATAACGGAAAGCTTCGTACCTGCATATTGTCAGTTCATCCGAGCATGCTGGTGATTGACTTACGAGAAAGGCCAAGGAACAATTTCGCGAGGGAGCAAATGAGAGAAGAATACGAAAACGCGCTGAAAAACTCGAAGACGAGAGGCAAAGGAAATGCGGTGGAAATGCTCCTAATTGGAACAGAGTGGAGTCATTGGTTATGCACTGTGCTTAGAAGAATGTCTCAGTCCTGATGAAGATCTCGAGATGCATCGTATTCATAACAGTGAACTTTGCCTTCCTGCAGTCTCTCAGAATGCGACGGCTGATGGCGCCTCCTCTTCTTCATTGACACTCTTCAGATTCTTTGGATGCAAACCTGAAGAGTCGACCTTACGAGGTTAATTGTCATTCTGTTTTCAGATTCAAATCGGATTCCTATCTCAACTGGGGAGTGCATAGCCTCGCTGCCCTCGTCGTCGATTGCCGAATAGGATGATCTGAAGACTGTCGCAAAAGTGATCTATCACGACCTCGAAATAGCGATGGGAGATTTGACAACAACTTCAGCCTTCCAGACCATTGAGAAGGAGATCTTGAGAAACCTTGAGACATCGAGACTGACCGTCACTAACGCAAGATCAAACAGGAGATTCAGAACCTTGCCGAAATCGCTGCTCACGAAGCAAGACGTCGAGAATGTCATCAACGCCGAACACTCCAATCTACCCATCCCCCACCGTCAGACCCTTACGTCCCCAAAAGCACAGTCGCTTGACTGCGTACAACCACACGCGAAGAAAAGGAATAGCATGACAGAACGAGCATAAATGGATACCATGCGGAGCCACGTCTCTCGGAGTCTGTTCAACAGACGGAGCATCGCACGTTCGATTTCGTCCAGTCTCACGTCCTGGTGACCAAGATGACGCGGACAGAGCCAGACGGTCCAGCAACTCGCAGAGGGCATCGGGGAGCGGAATTGTCACGGAATGGAGGGAGAATACAGAGAAGAGTCGGTACCCTTCTACTGCTCTTTCCTCTGTTTCCCTCATCTCAGCGTCCTTCTGTCCCCGCTAACTTGCCTTGTCTTTCTCTTCTATTCCAATATTCATATTCGTCTCGGTGTCTGACTGCCTAATCTGAAACTGCACGTATACGCGACCTCTCTTGCGAATCTTTCGCTGCCGACGGGTGATTGAAATCATCCATCTATTCCTACACCAAAGTTCATCCAGCCAGGTCTTGGGTCCCAACGAGGTCCTGCAAAGGAGTTCATGCGTTGCGGTTCCATCCCCCGTCCTATCTGGTGTTGAAACCGGCATATTGGCGGTACTTCCTTGCCATTTCAAAGTTGCACGGCGCACTGCACATCGTCGTGTCTTTTTCTATCTGGCTCCCAGCACTCGCTCTCTTGTATTTGATCCGCCTTTGGCGATGTTCTGGTCTTTCCATCGGGCTTGCGGTATAGGGGTCGTGGATTGATTCCGTCGTATTTATATTGATGATCGTTCGTGGTATTGAAAGAAAGGATGTAAGTCGACGACTTCCTCCACCAACGCGATTCTCATCCTGCCTCGCTCCTTCCTGCCCTGTCTTTATTCCCTTCCTGGTAGTAAGTATCGTGATTGCCTCTGGAAAGCTCCTACCGCCTGAGGACGGACATGAGGAGGTGAGATGGGAGCGATCGAGTCGTTGCGGAGACTTTGTCGCACGAAAGGTCGAATCTGAAGCTCAGCCCAGCCCACACTCGCAGACTTGGAAGTTGGAATACATGCAATGACAACGAGCCATCAAACCTCCAATGGCCACAAACAAGAGTGGAATTATACTTGCGCATCGCGCGAAATTACCGGGACAAGTCGAGCGACGGTCGCTGGTAGTCAATTGACGGAGTGGCATTCTTTATGTCACAAAGATAGATGTGTTGATGGAGAAGTGAGGTGAGGTCGCTGTCGCTGAAATAGAGTGCTCGGCTAGTCAGGCGCTAGAACTGCCCTGGAACGCGTCCCTGAAAGCACCTCATTTCTTTCCTCCTTTCATCATCTAGTTTGTCCAGTCAGACATCAAGCAGCAAGTTTTCTGCCCAAAAATACTGTATTTTCGTGCTTCGATACCGTTTTAGCTTGTTTGGAGGGAGATATTGCAAGAAAGCAGGGCCTGAAATGCCAGCATGGCCATTAAAAAATTTAGGCTAGGCCGCGATGTTTAAAGCCATAAGAAATACCGGCACTGAAATCTCTTTCCCAGTAAGCGCTGGAGGGGTAGGCTTCACAGCAACTAAAATTTTGGTCTCAAGAGCGGTTCTCGTTCCATTCTCTATTCTCTATTGTCTATTTTATTCTGGCGTTCCCCATCCTCCACCACCAGGAGTGTTAATCTGAATAATCTCTCCAGCGTCCAGCATCACCACAGCCTTTCCACCAAGACTTATCTCCTCAAGCACCCCCTCCCCATTCCTCTTCCAAACAACATTCTTCCCCACCTCACCCGGCTCACCACCTTCCATACCATACGGAGAAAACACCCTCCTCTCACTCAAAATACTAAACTTCAACCTAACCCTCGCCTCAATCTCCCTAATCGTCCCATCTCCCCCTTTCCACTTCCCATTCCCACCACTTCCCCTCCGTATCGCATACTGCCTCACCAAAACTGCCGTCCTCTTCTCAATCACCTCCGGATCCGTATTCCTAGTATTCGTCGCATGAACATTCACAGCATGTGCTCCATGCCATCCAGGACCAGCACCCGATCCTCCTCCTATCGCTTCGCCATAATTCCATCCTTTAGTTACTTCCCCCGTCACAGGATCTTTACCTCCCATTCCCCAGCCGAAACTGTTGGCGCAGCCTTGGGAGGCGGCACAGGCGGAGAAGGCGCGGAATATGGTGTCGGTGATGCGTTGTGATGCGATTGTGGAGCCGCAGACTGCTACTGAGGAGGTGGGGTTTAGGATACAGCCTTTGGGGACGATGATGGTTATTGGGTTTAGACAGCCTTGGTTGAGTGGGATTTCGAGATTGATTAGGCAGCGCAGAGCGTAGATTACTGCTGAGTGGGTGATGGATATTGGGGAGTTCATGTTCCCTAATGTTTGCAGGCCTGTGCCCGTGAAATCAAAGGTCGCGGTGCCTTTTGAGGCGTTGATGGAGATTTTGAGTTTTACAGGAGTCCCGTCATCGTAGTAGTCTATGGCTGTTAAGGGTTGCGGGTGGAGGAGAGCTGTTTCTTTGAGGTAGGACTCGATTGCTACTTGGGCGTTGGCTTGGATTGCGTTCATGTATTTGTGCACAACCGGGAGGGAGAACTCTGAGCAGAGCTTGTTTAAGAGCAAAATCCCACGCTGGTTTGCAGAGATTTGTGCTTTGAGGTCGGACAGATTGTCATCGATTCTTCGAGTCGCACTGCAGCCGGGAAAGTTGGCAGCAGCGTCGAAAGCTGCTCGGATATCGCCTTCTAAGAAGGTACCTCCGCTCACAATCTTGAGCGACTTGATATTGACTCCTTCTTCCCAGAGCTCTTTGGAGTCGGGAACCATTGATGTGATGCCCTTCCCACCGATGTCAGTGTGGTGTCCGCGAGAGGCTACGTAAAAGACAAGTTCATTTTCGAAGAAGACGGGGGTGATGGCTGTCAAGTCTGGGAGATGTGTACCTCCACATTCGGGGTGATTTGTGAGTAGGACATCTCCATCGACGAGCTTTCCTTCCCAGAGTTTGTGTTGGTATTGAATTGCGAATTGCATACTGCCCAGGTGGATTGGAATGTGAGGGGCATTGGCTACGAGTGAGCCATCAGGTGAGAAGATGGCACAGGAGAAGTCGAGTCTTTCTTTGATGCTGGTGCTGATTGAGATTCGTTGTAGGGTGTTTCCCATTTGCTCTGCGATAGACATAAATCGATGTCCGAAAACAGATAGTTGGACGGGGTTGACGGTTTCTAATCCTACCGCCTTGCTCAACGTTTGGTCCTGGATCTGGTCGATGTTCACATGGTCCGAGGTGAGAATGGCTTGGAATTCGGGTTCGACAAAGATCGTTTGAGTTTGGTCGATTATGAGAGCAGGTCCTTTGATCATCGATCCCTTCGCCAGATCTTCAAGTTTGTAAACAGGTACGTCTTGCCAAGAACCATCAATGTAAACACGCTGATTTGACGAACTTTGTGCGAAAGTAGCAGTGTCTTGAAGCTTCTTCAACTCCTCGAAAGGCGAAGAGAGCTCCGAGCCAACGTCAGATCCGCCAATACCACGAACTGTGATGGCATCCACAACGATATCTCGACTGAGAGAGAAAGCAAACTCTCGATGATGTGTCTGTATGAAGGCTTTGCCATAGTCATCATCCGATGGCTGCTTGATGGAGATATTCGTATCCGAGCCTTTATACCGCATACTGAGTGTTGGCGCAAATTTAATCGAGGTAGGTTCTACGCCTTGAGACAGCAGCGACTCTCGAACTTGAGCAGTCAAATTGTCGATCTTGGCCTGAATGTCTGGAAGCGCATCCGTCGAAAAGTTGCCAGCATATGGGGTCGAAGCCTCAGACTCGATCTGCGCCAACGAAATCCCATAAGCTGAGAGAATCGAGGAGTACTTATGGATCAAAACTCTCTTGATACCCAGATTCCTAGCAATGGAACAGGCATGCTGTCCACCCGCCCCACCAAAGCTGATAAGGTTATGCTTATCAGGTACAAAGCCTCGGGCCTCTGTGGCGTTTCGGATAGGTCGACTCATACTCTCGTTCGCGACTTTTAGGAATCCAAGTGCAACGTCTTCTGGAGAGAGGTTCTGGTTCGATTGAGAATTGATCTCTTTGGTTAGTTGCTGGAACTTTTTGGCGACTATCTTGTCGTCAAGTGGCTCTTTGGCGTTGGGGCCGAATGTTGATGGGAAAGAGGAGAGGACTAGACGGCCGAGGAAGAGGTTCGCGTCGGTTATTGTTAGAGGACCTCCTTTCCGGTAGCATGCTGGTCCGGGATGTGCGCCAGCACTCTGGCACATGTCAGAGGAGGGACTTGAAGGGTCGAGGAGTACTCACTTCGGGGCCTACGACGAATAGGCCGTTTCTGGCAAAGAGGATCGAACCGCCTCCTGCTGCTACGGTCTGGATCGAGAGCATAGGTGCCGCGATTGTCCGACCTGCGATTGTTGTCTCCATCAAATGCTCATACTCGCCGTCGTATCGCGAGATATCTGTACTCGTCCCACCCTACGAGACATCTCTACTCAGCGCTTGCACACCCAAAAAAGCTCAAGCATTCGGACACTCACCATATCAAACCCAATAACCGCCGTACTCTCATATTTATCATAACATGACCTCGCAATCCCCACAACCCCTCCAGCCGGTCCACTCAACAACGCCTCATTCCCCGAAAACTGATCCGCAGGTCTCAATCCCCCATCCGAGCACATAAACTCCACCCTCTTCGGCAACACCTTAAACCCCTGCTGGAAATCATCCACATACCTCCTAATAATAGGATAAAGATACGCTTCCGAACACACACTCGTCGCCCTCCTCAGAATCTTGATATGAGGACTGATATCCGAGGAAGCACTCGCGAACAGGAACCCTTCTTCTTTCGCTAACGAGATCACTCGTTTCTCGTGATCGGGGAAGATGTGGGAATGCATGAAGCATACTGCTACGGAGTCATACCCCTTCAAACGAAGGTGACGAAGCGCGGTACATATTTCTTTAACGTCGAGTTTCTTAAGGATGCGAACAATTTCTCCACTTGCTGTTCTGATCAGTGCGAGGTCGTCGAGAGGTGTTGGAAATTTGGCAGGGAAGGGGTTCATGTCATAATCTTCTATTGTGACTCTTTCATTGAGTTCTACGACTTCAGTGAAAAGGACTTCTGGCTTGATGATGTTGAGATTGAAGAGCTCGGGTCTGGCTTGGTTGCCGATTTCACAGACATCTTTGAACCCTATATCCTGTGAGCATTTCTCTCAATCAAGGGTTTGAGAAGTCACGGTACCTTTCGTAGTGAGGAGGGCGAATTTCTCGCCTTTCTTTTCGAGTAACGCATTTGTTGCTACTGTCGTCCCGATACGACATGATTCTATTCTTGAACCGTCGAGCTTCTCGCCTACAGGGATGGAAACTCCTTCGGCGGCTTCGAGGGCACGACGAATCGCTTCTGTAGGAGCATCTGGGTAATTTTGAGGATCTTCTGAGAGTAATTTGAAGATGATATCTTCTTTCCCTCGGATTTGAACGAGTGCATCGCAGAATGTGCCTCCTCTATCTACAGAAAATTAGCTGTGATTGAACAATTTGGGGGTACCAACCGATGGCGATTCTGATGTCTGGTATTCTTTCTGCTATTTCCCCCATCTTTTAGTATGCACTGAAAGCTCAAGGCTCGATTTCAGATGCAGGGACGTGAACTTTCAACACTTTCCTGCATAGGTATACCGATGTATCGGACACAGTTATCCGTCTTGAGATTTTCAGTCGCGATGTCGCGATGCCAAGTGGAGTTATCGCGACTCGTTTGACTCCACCTGCATTGTTGGCCGGCATCTCGCCTTTTGGGTGGCGTGGAGGGATGGTCCCAGAACAGCAATATTTTGAAAGATTACCCGCAAAAGTGGGGTGCTTGCAGGATGAGGAATTCGAGGATGGGACAATTCATCCAGCTCGCTACCTGGTTTCCAAAACCGCAACTTAGTTATGTTTTTCTCCATTGGTCGATAAGCAACTGCTTTTCTATAGTTGGACATAAATATGCTGTTATTCCTGTCTTTTTGCCCCTCCCCTTCAAGGCCCCTAAGCGAGACCCCTGAGGCTTGAGCTTAGTGAATCCCACCCTTCAACTTTGAATGCTCGTGTACACACTCCTGGAGCAAGAAAAATCTAGTATCAGGCCGTTCCTTGGAAGCTCATGGCTTCAATATTTTTATTTGTTTTTCCTGGGTGCTCACGATGCGGGACTAGAAAGTGAGGGGTCGCATTCTCAGTGTCCTTCATGCTACTGTAGGAATTGTCTGATCTTCGCCAGAACTTCAGCGTTCTTTTCCAAGTGCACCCCATGATTCGCGTTGGGAAAGATGGCAAGTGTCGCCTTCGGAATGCTTCTCGCGATGAGGTGTGACTGATCTGGAGGACAGATCCAGTCCTTCTCTCCTACAACCACCAAGGTTTCTGCAGTGATGTTCTTCAGCTGATCTCGATAGTCGAAGTACTTCTCAGAAGATGAATAAAGATCGTCTGTATTTTGTCAGTGATGACCAGAGAGTCACCTCGAGCATCGCGACTTACTGTGTACTTTCGCTCGGTAGACTGTCTCGAGGCATTTCTTGAGTGCTGAGTTGGGCTCGTACGACTCGCTGTAAAGAGGCCCGAAGGCGAACATGACGAGACGGAACTCTTCGTCGCTTTTGAAGCTCCCAAAGACTCCATCAATCAACATCTCCTTGGACGCACCTGTTTCTCAGAAGTTTGTCGTCAGTTCCTTGGATATCTCTGGGCTGCAAGAGCTTACATGGGGCGAGCGGCAACCTTTCTTCGAGGACCCGAATTGCCTGCTCTTCATCTTTAAAATGTCAGCCTCGGGCCTTCCCTCGGAAGTTTTGAGTTCTCTTACGATGGTATGAAGGCGCTGTTCCTCTCAATATCAGATGCGACACGTTGTCCGAATATTCAATGGCATATTGCTGAGCCAAGTATCCTCCAAAACTACCACCACAAAGTATAATCTTACTTTCCGCGCCACCAAAATGAAGTCTCAATCCATCGATGTCGTCAACTAGTTGACGGAAGGTGAATGGTCCGGTTTGGGAGCTCTGACCGTGTCCTCGGATGTCGAATGAGAGGACTCGATAGGCATCTTGTAATGGCGAGTATGCCTTGAAATCGGATTTATGATCACCTGGACTGAGTTAGTGAGAAGAACTCTAGATTTTGATTTCCTGGTGTTCCTTACCAAAGCCTCGCCCGCCATGCAATGTGATTAAGAGAGGAGCGTCGCCTGGCCCCACTAGCCGGTATGCTAGCCGAGCACCATTAACTTCAACGAACTGCACCATTTTACTCTTGCATACTTCACGATCTCAAGATCGAGGTCTTCAGGGGCCTCGTCAATAAGTTCTCACCTTGAGTCTAAAAGCGCAAGGTGTGTATTGCGTGCTTCCCACGTGCTGGCGACCCAAATGCTTGGGTACCCCATTCTTGGCAACGGGCTATGAACAGTGTCCACTTTTCGCTTTGGAAGTTTATCTGCGGGCAACACCCAGAATGGCGAAATCGACAATGGAATCTCCGCCGACATGGTCCCACAGCGGAGGTTGATCGGGGTGGAGTACTTCAAAATTACCACGTTTGGATCGATTGCTACCTTGGGGACGATATCTTCATTTTTTTGACAAGCACGCAATCGAAGCTCTGACCTTCTCGTCTCCCTCAACCGCGATATTAGATACATAAGTATCGGCGAGGTTTAGACGAACCACACTCTCGGATCCTCGATCCAAACTCTTCACCATGTCGAATCCCACTGTTGAAGATGTGCGGACATCTCACGAGCTTTCTATCGACCGAAAAGATGGACACGACTCCGAAAAAGTTAGAACACAAACGTCAATCTCATTGCCTGCGAAGGAAGGAGGTCGACGATGGTTCCACTGGCACGAACCCGGAACATCCAAGCAAGAAAAGCGACTCATCTTTAAACTCGACTGGTTCATTCTCTCCTATGGCTGCCTCTGCTTTTTTAACAAATACCTTGACCAAACCAACATCTCCAATGCCTACGTTTCTGGCATGAAAGAAGAGCTCGGATTCGGTCCTGGAAATGAACTCAGTTGGATGAACACCTACTTCAATGTGGGATATATCATCGGTGGACCTCTTTCGAATCTCGTGATCACGGTCGTGGCTCCGAGAATATGGCTTCCGACTTGCATGTCTGCTTGGTCCTTGTTTGTGCTGTTTCTGTTCAAATGCAATACTGCGCCTCAATTCTATGCATTGAGATTTTGTATTGGATTTTTTGAGTCGGCGGCTTTTCCAGGTATTCATTATGTACTGGGATCTTGGTACAGGAAGTCTGAGTTGGCGACGAGGAGTGGCCTTTTTGTTATTTCTGGTGTGTTGGGACAGATGTTTTCGGGCTATCTTCAGTCTGCGTTGTATACTGGGATGGAGGGAAAGGGTGGTTTGAGTGCCTGGAGGTGGCTCTTCATTTTTGATTTCATACTTGCAGTTCCTATTGCTTTGTACGGTTTTGTAAGTCTCCCATTCCATGTCGAACATGACCATGCTGATTGGCTGCATAGGCTTTCTTCCCTGACACGCCCTACACCACGAAAGCTTTCTACCTTAACGAATGGGAAAGAAATAGAGCAAGAGAGCGAATCGACGAGGAGGGCAGAACACCAACTGGAAAGTTGGATCTCTCAGCTTTCAAACGTATCGCTCTCTCCTGGCAACTCTGGACCTTCTCTATCGCATACGCCTTTTGGAGCTTGACCGTCGGATCTTATGTCATGCAATTCTTTGGCCTCTGGCTGAAAGCTGAAGGAACCTACTCCGTCCCCCAAATCAACAACCTCCCTACCGTCATGGGCGCTATAAACTTCTTCTTCATGGTTAGCACCGGCTTCGTCTCCGACAAAATCGGCAAACGCGGACCTGTATGCCTCCTCGTCGGCTCGCTCCTTACATTCGTCTTCATCATCTTTACAATCTGGGATGTACCGAGTAAATTGAAGATGGCTGCATTCTTTCTGTGTGGATGTTATGGTTGTTTTACCCCGTTGTTGGCAGGCTGGATTAACAGTGTTTGTGGAGGTGATCAACAATTACGGGCTTTTAGTCTGGCATTTATGGCTAGCTTTGGGATGGCGGTTGTTATTCCGTTTCAGCAGTATCAGTTTCCGAGTAGTGAAGCGCCTGCTTATAAGAGTACGCATGGGTATGGGAGTGCGTTGGCTTTTGTTGTTGGTTTGACTCTTTGGACGGGGTTGGCGATTCCGTTCATTGAGAAGAGAGCTTCGAGGCCATGAATATCTGTCTAGCTGATCGCTTGCTTATTTGCTGAGATGGAAGACCTAAAATGGAAATATAATGTGGATTCATTTTCCGGTCATATCTCCCATTACCCCGCAGTTTCCGCCCCCAAATTTCAATGCACCAAAGACCTGTGTGCATTGAGTTCAAAGAACCTTATTTAGACCTGACCTGTTATTTTCTAACGAAACAAGTACTTCGACATCTCACTGAGGGAGAGTTGGTTTGTGTGGTCGAAAAAATATTGTCATATGTGAGTTTTAGGGACGCTCGCTAAGCTCAGGGGGCCTTCTTAGTGATCTCAGGGAGCCGGAAGTATGACGGCAACAATGTCGGGTATAAAATGGACTTGATGTGATACATTAATTACAAGCGCTTACTACAAGTACACCAGAGTCCATGACGCCCATCTTCCGCTCCTTTTAAAACTTATAAATCTGACTCTTCGCAAATCCAAGCTCCTCTAAAACCCCACCACCCCGCCTCGAACCCGTCAAAGATGCCTCCATTGCTGGTGGGCCGCACACGAACACTTTCTCGCTCTTCTCCTTCTCGCCTCCAATAACCTTGCTAAGCAACTCCTTGGTCACATATCCTTTCGGGTACGGCGATCCCTCACTCGGGTTGCTGACGGTGTACACCATGTTGAAGCGGTCAGGGAACTTCTTCTCCAGCTCCTTGAATTCCTCCTTAAAGAGCGCGTCTCTGTCGTTATTGATTCCAAACACAAGCGTAACCTTCGTCTGATCCGATGGGTTTTGGAAGATGCCGTTGATGAGTTGATACATGGGTGTTATTCCTGCTCCGCCGGCGATCATGGTGATCCTTTTGAACTCATTTGGTTTCCACGAGTAACCTTTCACGGACCCGAGGAAGAATAGTGTATCGCCGGGAGAGAGCGAATGGATGTGTGTGCTTTGTTTGCCTTTTGGGTATTTCTTTACAGCGAGGTCGATGAAGCCGGGCTCGGCTAGGGAGCTGATTGGTGTGTATGGTCTCACGACTGGGAAAAATTGCCCGTTTGGTCTTGAGAGAGTAAGAACGGCAGCTGAGGTTGTCAGTCATATTCAGAATGGTTTAATAAATTGGAAATTCAACTCACAAGTGAGGTCAAGTCCGCTAACAGTACTTTCTGAAGGAAGCGCGAAGCGGAAACGTTTGGTGTCGTGACTGAGATCCTCGACACTGTCTAATCGTAGTGATGTGAACGCTGGACCTCTCCCGAAGACCTTTGCGGGTGCGCTTTGTGTTGAGTAGCGGGAGTAGCTGTAGATGCCGACTGTTGCGAGGACTGCTCCTATTGCGAGGGGTGTGGAGATCACATGACTCCTGAGAGGTAATTTTGGTGTCGGAAGCATCTTGAGGTATCTTTGATGGTTTATTGACGAAAGATACGGTGTTGGTAAGTATAAGAAAATGAAGATAGTTTGTTGGATTGTATGAGAGGTTATGAAGAGTGTGAGGTGTGATGGTTTGAGAAGAACTTGTTGGTTTCAGAACCTGGAGGACTCTCGAGGGCATATATAATTGTCTCGATGACACTTGTCTGTGCCTTCAATAGCTTCGCACGCAAATGCAGTACACCGATGTCCGTCTACTTTCCATATGTATGAAAAGGGTCTGGACTTTGTTTAGCATGTGGCACCGAAAGTCAGGCAATCCTCGTGGGGATGTTGGTGAGGGACGGACTTCTTGGGTGGTCGGACTCCGATGCCTTAGAATCAAATCCGGTAAAGTGCCGGAGCGGCGATTCTTTTGCCGACGCGAGATCCGAGTCACGTGGATTGAGTAATAAACTTCACCAGCTGGGAAGTTCTGGAGTCCATCACTTGAACCTTCGCTATGTATGCCAATGTGTTTCATATAGGATTTGAAACTGCCACTGTGAACTCGAAATCAAGAAACGACGGGGTATCAATAGACGTTGCTCTGATGGCCTCTTTGCTCCGCCGTATTCTGGATCTCCTAGGGTATCAACACAACACCACGATGTCGACGCGTCTCCTCTTCTCGAACAACTTACTCTCTCAACTGCTATCCCATCCCACCGCATCATTGCTGCTATCTTGAAATAACCCATTTGCTCGCATCGCCGATGAGGCTGCAAAAGTCTAAGTCTTGTCGGTTCATCGAGATCAGTCAGCCAGCCGCCATGGAGAAGCTGTGCTGCTGTGCAACCTCGCCGGGAAGAGCATCCTGTCACGAACACCCTTTTACGAATCGAGCGCTCTGATGCGTCTCACATCCCTCAGTTGCTGGCTGTCTCCTCTTAACTTGCAGGCTATCTTTTCGTGCTTTTCGTTGCGTCAGCGCCTCCATTCTTCAGCTCTCGTTCATTTCTCGTGATTCAGCCTTATGGCTTCACTGTCAAACGTGACGAGCGAATCTTTGCTTTTCAGAATGTCACCGCTTATGACGGCCTCATTCTTGCAACCCTCTCAGTTTGGTGATGTCTAGTACCAGCCAGTTATCAATTTCTGGGACAATTATCTCGCTGACGGGTCTGACCGAGTTGTCAGATCTGGTCTGGGAAACCATGGAACTTCAGCCGCGCTGCTTACGAGGAGGAGGAAACATCCCCCATCGTGCTTCGTTGGTGCCTCTCAATCCCTGACTATACATACAATATGGATTACGGCATTGGTCATGATACTTTGATTTTCTTGCCAAGGCCGACTTTCGAACGTTCTGGCTTGGTCGTATCTCTCCAAGCAGACTAGCCTCGTGATTAGCTTATCAATGTAGGATTTTGCAAAGGATTTCGACAACTACAGCCGTCCTTGGCCTGTAGAACCACGAAGCGAGTTGATGTGATCACGATTTTACAAAGATTTGGAAAAATCTCTTCGAACGGAATCAATATGGTGGATGCAAGCTTGCTGGGTTCGCGATCGGCGTTGTGGATGCTTTATAAATGCTCTTTGCAAGTCACTAAATTAGCACATTCGACAGCCTCCCTTTGACTTCCATGTCGATCACGAACATATCTCACCAATGGCCAGCGCCTACTTCCCCCGAGCCTCATGACTCCTGAGAGTGCCTGGGGTATTTACTGCCATGTGAGACCATAAGCCGACTCAGCTTTCGAAGCCAGGCTCTGATATATAGCATACATTCCAGGACATTGCACCACCAAGCACGATCTCGTGTAACGATTATTCAAAACTGAACACCATGGCATCGTCGCGCGATTTCTTGGTGCTAGCTTTACTTTGCTATCTACAAATATCAACTGCAAAAGTCGTTACTCACCACTTCAACATTGGGTGGATCAACGCAGCGCCAGATGGATATATGCGCCCTGTTGTTGCCATCAACGGAGAGTTCCCCCCTCCAACGCTTCATGTCACAACTGGCGATGAACTTGTGATTCACACCATCAATAATCTGGGTAATTCATCGGCCACTCTTCACTTTCATGGACTTTGGCAACAGGGAGGTACGGCTCAAGATGGACCTTTTCAAGTCAGTCAGTGTGGGATACCTGCGGAGCAAAGCTTCACGTATAGATTCCTCGTAAGTTTCGATCTATTATGACACTCAACTTCCACTAATAGGTGGTGTCAAGGTCAAACAGCCTGGGACATACTTCTACCATTCCCGTAAGTGGCTGGCGAGAGTACATCGCTTGTGCTGACGTGTCCAGACTTCCAAGGACAGTATCCAGATGGTCTCCGTGCACCACTCATCGTGCACGATCCCGATTCACCCTATGCAGATTCCTACGATGAAGAGAAGGTTATCACGTTATCGGATTGGTATCATGACCAGATGCCAAACCTCTTGAGTTACTACCTTAACAGTACGCTCAATCCTGACTCCCCAGAGCCGATTCCATACTCAGCACTCCTCAACGACAGACAGAATGTGCCACTGCAAGTCCAACCAAACAAGGCGTACTTCTTGCGGATCATCAACTTTGCAGCATTCTCGCAGATATACCTTCACTTTGATGAACATGAAATGATAATTATCGAGGTTGACGGCGTTTACACCCATCCTTGTAAAGTCGATACCCTTTACATCGCGGTGGCACAACGATACGGGGGTTGCTGACAACGAAGAACACATCAAAGCACAACTACGCGGCTCTTGCTAAGCTCGACGAGACAATGTTTGACGGATATCCCGACATTCCACCTGAGGTCAATCCAAACGTGAATGCTTGGTTAGTGTATGACCCGTCCCTCCCGTTACCTCCCCCGCTCAACATCAGCCTCGATACCCTCAATTCGACCATCATTGATGACTTTACACTGGTTCCCTACGACAATGAACCCTTGCTTGAGAATCCGACCCAAACATTTGTGCTGGAGCTTAGCTTCTTCCCTCAAGATGGTCAGAACAGGTACGTTTCTTCACTAGGATTCGAGTTAATTACTAATTCACTTTCAGAGCCGGATTCAACGGCATCACATGGCTTCCACAGAAAGTACCTTCTCTGTTCACAGCATTGACGACCGGTTCTGCCGCCACCGAAAATCTCACATATGGTGCGAATGCACATGCCATGGTGCTGAACTACAATGAAGTCATCGAAGTCGTAATCAACAACTTTGACTCGGGTGGACATCCCATTCATCTTCACGGGCACGCTCCTCAATTAGGTAAGATTTTTACACACCTCGCTGCTCCTATTTCGTATTACAAGCAAATGCTGAGTACCATATTGGCGCGCTCGTCCAACGGAACCTACGACCCTTCCAAAGAGAAGCACGCATACATGCTCCCACCGCAACCAGGTTCTCAATACATCATGCCCGCAGCCGATGTTCTAGGTTACAACCGCGACACCGTCCCCATGCCCAAGATACCAGTCAAACGCGATACCCGGATGCTGGCTGCGCAAGGGTACACAGTGATTAGATTCCGAGCCAACAATCCCGGAGTGTGGTTCTTCCATTGCCACATGGATTGGCATAACATTGCTGGTTCGTCACCGCTTCCTCTCGAAGAAATCTATGATGATGGCAACTGACAGGAGACAGGGTTAGCGGCTACTTTCATCGAAGCCCCGCTCGAGCTCCAAAAGACACAGTATATTCCATATGCTTCAAAAGATAATTTCTTGAAGCAGGATATGCCGGTTGCGGGAAACGCGGCGGGGAATACGAGGAATTTCTCTGATCTCACAGGTGCGGTGACGAGCTGCCCTCCGTTGCCGCTGTTCACGGGCACTCCTCCGATCTTAAACAAGGCATAGGAATAGGGTTAGCACAAGGGTCATGGGTTTCTCTACAATTTTCATGCGCATTTGAGTTAGTTCTGAAGGACCGTATACCCCCAACTCTTATTCGCTGTTGAATCCTGGGACATTGAAAGAGCTAGATATGTGATTAGGTGGGTATAGTATACTATATAACGTAACGCAATCTCAATATTCACAATCCAAACATATTACCCTTTCCGCCACGATGGACTTGCACCACAGTCATGAATCTGAACGACGGCACCTTCCAATGTTCATACCCACTGAGGCCCGCTCCCTCAATCTCCTTGTCAAACTCGTCGGGTGTCAGACCTCTGGTTCTTATCTCCTGGATTTATCGACACTTCTCAAGCCGTATATATTCAAACGCCTCAACACCTTCTTACCGATTACTTCTCAGCCTCTTTTTCCACTCCCATTCGGATTCGGGCTCCGCAAACGATGATACTCATCGTCATCATCCAAATTCGGATCAACAATTCTCCAAAGCCAAAAAGTCAATGCAGAAAATGAGAGAAATCCACTTTCATCTGGTTTGTCATAATACTACCCGAGCTTGAATTGCGCCTCATCGGGGTTTTTTTTCCATGAGGAAATGCCTGCGAAAAGTTTATTGATCACAAGTATAACTTCTCGTATACTTGCTTGAGACAGCGAACGCATAAGAACGAGGAGTTCCTTTCGATTCTCAGGCCGTGGTCTGAAGATATTGTGAAGCGTTCTCCACGGGATCGCAATTATACGATTAGCTGGCGTACCAAAGGGTCTACGTTGAACATTAGCGAGTTTGTTTAGAAGAAGTTGGACCCTTTCCGTTCAGCGTTGATCAGGTACAAGATATCGACGTCGAGGTTCGCAATCACGGTTTTGTTCTTGGGAATGTAGGCGCTGTTCCAATATTTGAATGGGATGCTGAATTGGTACTTGAACGCTTCGTGACGGGCTTCGTGGTTGACTTGTGAGATGATAAGGGGGAGCGATTTGAGGGCGTATGGGATACCGTCACCGTATTCGCCATGTTTGGTGCTTACGATTCGAGGTATTCCTAAAGCGAGCTTCCAGATTGCGATTCTTATCTCTGGGGGCAGGTCTGGTAATAAATTGAAGGATGTAAGTGGTGGTGGAAAGCGCCTGGCTCTGACAGGCTGTGTTTTGGTTGGGGGGGGGGCGCACCATTAAGCAGTCGTCGTACAAAGTACATATTTAGAAATTGGAAGGAAAAGCTTTGACGTGGTCTGCAGAAGATCTTAGATGGAAGCTGAAGGGAAGCCTTTAGTAAAATTTATTTCCTTGATGTTTCAAAAGTCCCAGAATAGATTAATCTTTGAGGATGAAATTTGGCTGCATGCGGTGAGCTTGACAACAAGGGGCCTACACTTCACTCCAATCCTTTAAGCCAGTGGTAATAAAATCAACCATCTGTCGAAAGGGAATTTACATTTTCCTTCATGCTTGTTATCTCAAGTGAAGAGGATCTGTTAACAATCCCTGAGACAAGCGAATGAGGGGCAGAATGAGGGGCAGAATGAGGGGCAGAATGAGGGGCAGCTTGAAAGCGAGCGAGTACGAGCCCCACCACACACACAGCAACAAAAGTTGCGGTGAGCAAAAATCTATCCAAACCCCCAAAAGAAATGGAAAACAATATGATTGCCCTCGGACGGAATCGAACCTGTTAATGTTATTAGATATTGTTATTATTGAAGTTTAGATCTGAAGCTTACCGGCAACCTCGTCATTTCAAGTTGGGGTACTAGTGACGCGCTCTACCATTCTGAAGAGATGTTAGTGATGCTTCAGGAAGCTGATGTGGTGAGAACGTACGAGCTACGAGGGCTGCTGTGATTGGTTGAACGAAATTTTCTTATTAGAATCTATACTGGTATTGCAGGAACTCTCCGTTTGCTGTTGAAAGCCCCCAAGAAAGTCCGAGTCAGGCTCACACACTAAAGTTTTGGGGCTAATGGCCTGTAAAAGTGGCAAGAGGCCCCTGAAAACTGTACCCCGCACTGGCGTTAGCGATCTTCGTTCTCGGCTAGGGCGACCAGCCCCTGAAATCGGAAGGGTTGGGACGAAATGGGAGATACGCATGCTTGCTGCGTTTGTGGGATGCAGTAAGTTCCCACATCGTAGTTTCTGACCTACCGTGTATACCTTCTGCACATGACCGACCTTGCCTCTCGGTCTTGCCTGAGCTGAGCTGTTCCTGGCGCTGTGTCTGGTTGCTGCTCGTCACTTGCATCAAATTTGAGTTCGTTGATACTGATCATTTCTTTGTTGGTATCAGGACTAAAAGTGGTGCACAGTAAGATTGATGGCTACACACGAAAGAAAACAAGGCATCCGACAGAATCAGTCCCATCTCAAAGCTTCTCAACCTCGATTATGCTTCCATGTATCGTCCGCTTGCCCTCGACGATGAGTTGACTTCCCTTCTGCATCTTGACAGTTCCCTTGACTTCCAAGTCACCACGAACATGTAGTCTTCCATTCAGCTTCACAGCGCCAGAGATGTACAGGTTCCTAGATTGTGTTAGCTCCAGGACTTTAGACAGGGACAGGCGGGACAACTTACTCAGCCACCATATCCCCTTCAATTGTGCATACGCCACTGCAATCAATCTTCCCACCAACCCTGACGAGTGCTCTGCTATCAAAGTTTTGGATCTTGGTATGCCCACTAGACTTCACATCACCTCCAATCTCAACCCATCCATTGATCTCAACGTGCCCGCTTGCTGAGACCTTGCCTTTGATGAAAACTCCTTTCTCGCCACCATTCAGAGTAATGCTACCGCTCGCGACGACCTTCTCTTCAACATGAATGCCATTTTGCAATCTGCGCTCGTTATTAAGGAGAATTCCAAACATATCCGGTTATGAAACTTACACGATATGACCACTAGCATCAACCTTCCCACCAACCTTCACCCCATCCCTTAATGTGATATGCCCACTGGAATCAACCTTGTCCTGCACAGTGATATCATTCTCCAACACAATCGATGAGGATGACGACACCTTCCCATCAACAATAATCTTCTTCGTAAGTGTGACTGAAGAGGACGACTTTACAGCTCCAAGAACATGTAAAGGTCCCACAATATTGACAGCTGTATGCGCATTGATGCCGTTTGATTCTGGAATCTTCGCAGCAGCATCAAAGCTGGGAACTAGAGGAACCTGGGGATCTCTGGCACCGAATGGAGGAATGTCACGTGTTGATGAGGTGGTTGGGGTGTCGATTGGTGTGTATGGTGGTGGATGTTCGGCGTCGAAGTCCGATTCTGATGGTGCTTGGTTTGGGAAAATTGGATTCGGGAAGGGGCTTGTTGTTGCTTGAGGTGGTGCTGGGTAGCCATCTTCGGAAGGTCCTTTCACGTCTTTCGTGTCTGCGGGGATGAGCGTCATTTTGGATGGTGGTGGTGTTGGAGGTTGTTTGCGAAGCTTCATGGAATGTTAAAGACGTAGGAAAGATCTTGAATGAATGAATACTGATGAGCTGTGATGAAATTAAGGCTATTATAGTTATCGTCTGATAATCTTGATTAGCCTTAGAAAGCTTCGCGGCGAGGCTGAGCTGACGCAACCAAGGCGCAAGCAGATTGAGCTGAACGTCCAATGACGAGACTCGGATTCAGCTGCCTGATTTTGCTGTCGCGCACAGAAATGAAGTCCACGTTTTTGAATTGGCGAATGATAGGAATGGGATGCATCTTATGTCAGGAATGCAAAGGTGAGGCAGGCTTCAGGCGGGGTGATTGAAGCCCGTGTCAGGTGATATAGTCTCGTCTCTGAGCTCATGAGCTCATTCTGATCTCCACCAAGGTTCCGCTCCAAGTAAAGAAGCATTCGATAGAACAAGTCCTAATCGAGCGACTTATAAAGCCGAAATATTCCAAAGTTAAAGAGGAGGTCACACCTCGCTAAACTCACCGCCTGGCAATATCAAGTATATCTTCGACCTCGCTAAGAGTTTCACTTCTTCCCTCCTTCCCACTCTTTTCTGAATTATCAACTATATTATCGCACTTTGCCTCATAACTTTGTTAATTGCAGAGCACTCTTTATTTATGTCTTTGAGGGGTTTTTACAACAATTGTGATGTCGGCCGTACTGTATGGCTTCGCGAGTGCTGGTAACCTGCTTCTGATTTGTTCCCGACTTGATCTCAATTTTGACTTTGCCGAAGCTTCTTTACATTTTGTTCTGAATTCATAGGAAACAGAGCTCGTGAATCCCCATTCAACAGTCGAAATGCGGGCAAAGTCCGTTCTTTTACTATAGCTCTTTTGCCTTTTCAATATCTGGAAGCTTCGCCATACCGCCTCGCTTTATCGATATTTCTTGTTCTTCTGTGATGTACTTTAACATCTCAAATACAAGCTGCAGGTCCTTTGTTTCCCTTCGTGATGCTTTAGAGGGATATAATCTTGTCATCTCCCGTTCCCGGGGTCGATCTCGCCGATTTCGAAACTGCGCAGATCACTATCAACTACCATCCAGGGTCCTAACTCAACACAATCACTGAGATTCAGACAAGCCGCATGGGAAGAACAAGAAGTCCGACTCAGGAAAGGATCCTGGTCAAGTCTCGAAGGATAACAATTCAGAACCATCCATTCACACGCATCTGCCGCGAGCTCCAATGGTACCTCGGTGTCAAATGCTGCAATAACCCAACAAACCCCGCTCCGACTTATAAACGAAGATATCCTATTCCCGAGTGGCAACACTTCGTGTCCAAACGCAGCAGATTCCATTCACAATTCCATGGGCACCGTATGTCGAGTTTGCCGTGGCATTGTGATGCCCTGGAACTACAAGATACCTGTCGCCCTTGACGAATCAGGAGTTGTCATCTCAGTTGGGCCTCCGAACTCGATCGTTGCTGGTGTCGCTTTGCAGGATCTTGCAGCTGTAGCAGTCTTGGCAGCGACTGTGTCTATCGAAAGAAGCAGTTGGAAGTATTCTGCCTTGCCAGGTTTTCTGGGACTGATGGTGCAATACCCTCAGTCAGTCAAAGCAGGACAACTAATTGCTGATGTCTGAACAGTGGCTCGAAGAAAGGTTGGCGAAGGAAAAGACTTGTCTGAGATTTGGTACGTCGTCAAAGCGGCATTGGTCGACCCAACATTGACAGTGGACCAACATTTCGAGTACCTCGTCAAGACATTCACGGCTCCAGGTACTGCCAAAGGAGCCACTGTTGATGGGTTCCAAGTTTCCGATACTACAGCTCTTACCGACCTGGACGGCGAAGTGACGGTAACAAGGAGGACACTCTGAAATCCAAGAAGGATCACTGGCGCGCGTGAAGTACAATTGGGCAACCCCGGTGAGTGGCAGTCTGCCGACGGTACTGATATGACAGAAGTTGTGTTGGGCAATCTCGAACCGTCGAAGTTCTTCAGAATCAGAGAGCGAGTAGGCTATCCTGATCAGAATCCCTCCAATATTCCTCCTGGGTTACGGCTGACAATATCAACCGGCTGGCTATTGCTTTGGATTTAGCACAGCACTTTGAGGGCCTGACACAGAAGAAGGGGGAACCATTGGCTCGAGCGAGTCGCACCGAGGATGGAAAAGTCGTCCCACAATTGGACGCGATATGCAAATTGACAGAAGATCAGGTTGGTGGTGTTGTAAGAACTGATTCTGCCGTCAAAGCTCAGGCATACAAACAGCAGAGATTTGGGAGCTCCTTGTTCCAAATGGGAAGCCGACACAGCGCAAGGGAAAAGCTAATAAGGCCGAAGCAAACACGGAAAGCCAACCTGACGGGGAGGAAGAAGGAGAGGAGGAAGCTGATGAAGGTCAAGCATCAAATAAGGAGCCTAGATCTTCTAGACATTCAGGTCTACGAGATGGAAGTAGGAATTGTGGAGGAAGGATTGAGGTGCGCATTGGAAGTTGTAAAGGCCGAGGGCCAGTTGGGAAACCGCTAACCTTCTGTCATGTGACAAGTCATTTCCCTTCAAGTATTTCTCTAAATCCCAGAGGCCCTTCCTTGCCGGTCGATTAGACATGTTCAAGAGTGTAGAACCTTGGTGTCTGACAGTGTCTACAATCATGTGATTTGGTGCTGAGGCGCGCGCGGGTCATTAAACTCCACTCTAACACTCTCGTCTCTATCACACTAGTGCAATCAATCAACCAGCATCACCAATATCATCAAGTCCATCATAAAACTTGACAGACAAAACTCAAAGTAAATTTTCCAAGGTTTCCGAGGCCGATCATGTGACACACGCAAGTTTTTGTTGCACGTCGCAAAAGGAAGCTCTGGACGGTTCTCAATAGTCTGACGAATCTGTGACCGCCTCAAAAGCTTGACGGAAATTTAATCGTGAGTTTTGGACGGTTTTGAGTCCTGGACGTCTAGACCCCTTGATGTTGCCAAGAGAAGGCTTATCTTATCTTTACCCCATTCTTTGCTCCTTCTCCATGAAATTCCGCCCAAGATCCCGGATCTCAGGTTTATTATATTTCCATCTTCTCAATCACTTACTCCTGCTCACAGTATTTGGATTTCGTTATTTCTTCTGGTTGACGGTCTTTGAAGATGGAATATCCCATCCCACAAGAAGAATCACCATCTAGTGAAGCACGCACAGCAACAGTAACAGACGAACAACAACCTCGCGTTTGGCGTGCCTGCCTTGAATGCCGAAAGAGGAAAGTAAGTCAGCAACAATACCAAGTCATTACATTTTCTAAATCCTAATTCCTGTGTCGTATAGTATTACTCCGAGGTTGACGTGTAATAGAGCAAATGTGATGGCAAAGACAGATGCAAGTCGTGTAGAAACAGGAACCGAGAATGCGTATATTCTGAAAGTAATGATAACGCATCCGGGAGTCGTCAGTCAGTTCTTCCTCCCATTCAATCCTTTTATCAGGTTTCTCGCACATTCGAGTAACACAATTTGTAGGCTTGCGGCAAGATTTGAGATGCGGTGCCAACAGATGGAGGGTCTTTACCATAAAATGGAGACATTGGTAGGAAAGCTCGGCGATAATGTCGAGACTTTGAATGCTACAACATCCAGAGTGGAGTCCCAGAGTCTTCAGGATCCTATGAGGGCCACGTCAACGTCGATTGGCCCAGACTTTGGTACTCAGTACCAATTCAGTGAGCAGTTTTTGGATAATTTCATGTTCCAGTCCGGAAACTCTCAACCGGATTTATTCACCGGTTTTGCTATCGAATCCGGTGCCAACGCTAGCCCAAATGTGAATAGAGAAGAAAATGAGGATGACGAGCAAGAGACTGAAGACGGTGAAGATGACGAGTCTGACGCGCCTGGGAATCTAGGGAAAAGCGTTGTTGATCACTTTATGACAACTGATTCTTACGGCAAGTTGAGGCAAGTGAAGTTTTTTTTATTTTACTTTTCGTGTCCGAGGCGGTGCTGACAGAGCTGAGCAGGTTCGTGGGTGGAACTAGCAACATGGTTATCGTGGAGGCTTTGAAGAGTCTATCCCCTCCGAGTGTGATTGCTAGTAGCCCCGGAGAATCTCAAGCTTCGAAGGAAAGCTCTACTGTGTTAGAACTTCCTTTCTTCACCCGTGGTTTGACATGGCCACGATTACCAGGCCTTGCCAAGCCAGAACAATTAGCATGTCCTCCACGATACATCTCAGACCTTCTCATCAACATCTATTTCGACCAGCTACACTACACCATGCCAGTCATTTACAAGCCCCATTTTCTACAGCGTTACCGACTATTACTTAATTCTCGAACCGCTGCCAGTATTGACGCAGGGTTTCTCTCGGTGTTTTTTGCTGTTTGTGCCTGCGCCTCAGGGCTTCTACCACGCGAACCAGGCCAATCTACTGTTTTCACAGGTCTGAAATACTACGAAAATGCCATTTCGTTACATTACGCGTCGACAGGAGAAGGCAGTATTGAGCAGGTCCAGTGTTTAGCCTGTGCGTCTTCTACGAACTTTTGGGGGCGACTACTTGAACGAATTCCTTTAAACTCCAGCAGTTTGCTAACCCTTCATTTGCATAGTGCTATCCATGTGTAGTGCAGGCTGGAATACTCTTGCTCAAAGCTGGAAGTTTGCTGGTCAAGCTGTACGCGCAGCGCAAGATCTTGGCCTCCATGTATTTTCATGTTGCTCGAATGCAACGAATGAATATGCTAATTATTACCAGAGGTCACCTGTTAGAGGTACCGGTGAAGTGCTCAAAGAAGAACTTTGCCGACGTATTTGGTGGAGTGTATATGGTCTTGACAGGTCCTTCCACCAACTACTTTGTTTACATTTCTACTAACTATCTTTAGGGTTCTGTCAAACTGCCTCGGAAGACCTATGGGGGTTGAGGATGGCGATTGCGACTGTGAAATGCCGCTAGATCTAGAAGATGGCGATTTAGATATCTACTGTAAAGCCTCGAGCCAAGCCAGTCCCGGGGTGCAAAAAGTCTCTCGCCTCACAGGCTTCATTGTTTTCTCGAAACTTACAAAGATTTCTGGCAATATTTCTCGGTCGATGACTTCTTTAATGCTGCAACAGAAGAACAAGAATTCACGGAAAGTGAAAATGCTTCGCAAGCTAGTCGTCAAACTCGAGGGGGAATTATCGGGGTGGCTAAAACAAGTTCCAGACGTCATCAAGTTCTCTGTCAATAACGTCGATCATGCATCACCGCATTTGACGATGTGTGTTGTATCTTACATTCTTTATGCAGCCTGCATTATCAATCTTCATCGGTAATCTCCCTTGCTCACATCTCTGAAGATCTTACTAACTCGAGCTTGCAGACCTCTGATTCCAGATGGGTATTCCGATCAAAATTCCCTCTCTAAAAACCCATCGTATCTGCAGTGTGTTATCGCTGCGCGCAATTGCATCCAAATCTCAGAACTCATCCGAACACATGTCCCACCATCCCACCATTTAGCGTTTTGCGCCCATGCACTCGCGCTCTCAGGTGTCTTTTTGCAAGTTATTCTTCTAATGGCTACTAGTCAAGCTAACAAATTATAGAACTCGAAACCTCAGCTGTTCGAATATGGAAATGGAAGCAGACATTGAAAAGAGCATTCAGTACTTAGCTGATCTCGAAAGCGTGTGGGCGGGAGCACAAAGAAGTAAGCTGATGTTGGAGGAGCTATTGAAAGTCGCGAAACGTTTGCAGCGTCAGAAGAGGCCATATGCAGACTTGGAGAGCTTTAATGTCTCAGGACCGATGGCGACTGGAGATCACTTCTCGAGTTTTTCACAAGTTCAGAGTACTATTGCCAGGAACACACAAAACATGGCATATTTGTATTGATTGGCATCTAGTTTCAATTCTTTACTGCCGGTGTATCAATGGGAAGAATGGGATACCATAGCACGGGTCAAAATTTCAAATAGTATTTTTTCGAATAATCTATTATAATGAAAGGAAGTCTGATTATGTAAGTGGCAAGATGTGAACAATAGTCGAGGTCAATGAGTGAGGATTTGTCGAAGACAAAAGATCACACTGCTTACATAGAACAGCCTCTAGTACAGGTATCTGAACCTTTGCATCCTATCCTTCACCTGGTTCAGAGTTTCACCTTCTAGTTTCGCCGAACGTTCAACAGCCCCTTGACTTGCCACGAAAGCAACGCCTTCGTTACGATCAAGCTTCTTATTCAGGTGTTTGAGATAAGTCCGAAGAGCACAGGCGGCAGAAATTGCAAAGGTGAGAATGGCGAGAGAAGCAATGAAAGAGTTGCGATAGTATGGGCCGTAATTGATGGGCCAAATGTATGCGCCTGGGATACTTCCAATGTTACCACAGGCATTCACAAGTCCAATGGCTGCAGCTCGCTTCGCACGGGGCCGTGGAATTGTGTTTGAGATCCAGGCTAGCATGGCGAAGCCGGAAGCATACCCAGCTAAGTTGTGTGAGCCCGATTACCTCGACGAGGAAGACTCTTTACTTACTGGTCATTAGGAAAGCAGAGAAATAGCGTGCCCCGGTGTTATGCGAAGCGATTGAAATGATGAAACCAATGCAGCATGCGGCTGCGGGCCAAGCATAATGGAAGAATCGCTCTCCTGTTTTATCGGCATGAATTGCGTTTGGAATCGACACAAAAAGAGCCCAGATCCAGGGAGGAGCTGTAAGTAGTAGTGTTTTCACTTTTGTGTACCCTAGCGCTTGAGTGATGGTTGGAAAGAAGTAACTAATGGTTTAAAGTCAGACAGGAACAATACGGAATCATTTACTACTCACCTGAAGGAGAGTCCCATAATGGTCGTGTGATACGCAAGTGCGAGAAGCCACACCTTTGGATCAGTCAACGCCAGCTTGAGACCGTAAAATATTCCCTCGTCCACATCTTCGCTATCAGCCAGTCCAGCGTCATTGACTAGGCGTTGCTCTGCAATTAGGACCTCCTTTTCGGATAGCCACTTCGTTGTGGTTGGATAATCTGGAAGGATCGGAAAAGCAATTATACCAATGACAACAGTCACAACACCCTCGATGATGAAAAGCCAGCGCCATGCTCGAATTCCCAATTTGCCTTCCATATTTCCAAGCACGCCCGCAGCGATAAGTCCGCCAAACGCTTGTGCGAGTAGATTCCCTGCGTTTAATAACGTGACACGAAGCTGCATTTCCTTTCGGGTGTACCATCTAGAGAGGTAATACAACGATCCGGGGAACAAGGCGGCCTCCAAGACACCCAGAATGAGACGACAGAAGATGGCACCGGTGGAGTTGTGCTACAGAAGTTTGGGGATTAGCAGTTACTATATTCTGAAGGGTTTGGGAAGCTAACATACAGCTGCAGCTGTAGCAGCTGAAATCATTCCCCAGAGTACCACGCAAGTGCACAAGTACAAACTAGGGCGAGTTATATAATTAAGAAACATGTTGGAGGGAACCTGCATTGAGACATAGCCGACGAGGAGAATTGAGATACAAGTTTGATACTCGACATCGGACAGGCCCAGGTCCTCTTGCAATCCATATAGTCTAGCATTGGCGAAATTGTTGCGATCGATGAAGTTCAGGATGAACAGCACAATCAAAGGTGGGAAGATGCGTAGATCGATTTTACGCAGAAGTACCTTTTCGTCAAATTTTGTCCAGAGAACAGTTGCTTCGGTTTGTATGTCGACGTCGGCGCTGCAGTTCGCAATTTCCTTCTCTACTGACATATTGGAGGATACTACTGTACGCGACAATCTTCGAGAATTCAGTCGAACTTAGGATTTGATCGCAGAATTGTAACGGCTCGCCATATTTGTCACGGATGCATGTAATACTAAATATACTTTCGGATTGATAACGCAATCTCCATTCCGCACCCCTTGTTCTGAGCGACCACTACAGCGACGTACCCCTACGTTGGTGCTACGCTGACTCAGATTAGCGTACACGCACCCTTACCTTAAGTACAGAAGCTGATATAAGCCACGTGATCTCAATAGCAAGAAAATCAATTCAAATGTTTGATATTAACTTAAGAAAGAAGTGGGCATCAAATGATTTATATATAAAGCTATTTAGTTCTTAGAAAGCAAGTTTAAAACTCTCTCTAAAGTAGACCCGCCTATGCTAAAGCTTACATATCATGTGATATATACTGCTTATTTTTATGCCGTATATCTTAATCTAGTTAGCACTAGTTTCAATGATTTCTAAAAGCATTTCAACGCACATATATAGCAAAGAATCTATTATCTATTATATTATTAACTTAAAATTAATATTACATGATATATTTCAAGTTCGACTTTATATACCCTAAATCAGCATTCTGGCCAATCACACTGGGTACGCATGCTTCGAGTGCTTACTTATAGAGTACGTATTACGCACTCAAGACTTGGACGAATTAGAGAGTTAATGAGCCCTTGCCCTGCGTGGAGCTAGGATGAGAGGGTACGTCGCTGTAGTGGTTGCTCATGTTCTGGGGTAGATAAGAGACGATCCGTGCTGTGTATGTGGTGGTCGAGTGGGCGTACAGAATCCGGAGCTGGCCCGCGGTCCGATGCCATGACTCAAAAGTAGCAAGGATGAGGTTCTTTCCACTGTCATACAGCACATGGACAGCATGTTGAATCCCACCTTTGTCTTTCCTATCTCGCAGCATGAACAACGCAATTTTCGGGCCGGATCCGGCCTGAATGTTGTACTTGATCGCGATGCTTCTAAGGCCCTGCAGTGCAGGTCCAGCTGAGGATTGCTGAAATTGTACCTGTGAAACTTGGGTGGGGGTGGTGTTTCCCCTGCCAGCAACAACACCAACTTGACCAAGCCAGGAGTGTTGTTTACAAGTTGTTCCTCCACTCTACCGCCACCAAGAGAGTGATTTTGATGATTATGCAGGCTTTACTACTTCCCGGAAGTCTGGAAAAGCGATCGGGGCCTCGTTAATGTCTCTTTCAAGCGAATTATCTGTTTTGACTTGCGATTGAGATGGCGATGACAACGAAAAAACTCCTCAGAAAGGAATGAAATGGTTGTCAGTCCTAAGGTCAGAAAGAAGCTCGTTAAAACCTAACATTCTAAGTGTAAACGGGTGTCAAGCCGTCACCAACTTTATTCAAGTCTTCCTTCTCAACTTCAATCTCCTTTTTGCTAATGTTCGCAACAATCCTCTTTGAAATCCACTCTTTTGCCGTCAATGCTTTCTGCGATTCTGCACTTGCAATCAGTCCCTCCCTTTCCAATACAGGACTATCGGCTCCGACTAGCTTCACATCATCTCCTGGACGGACAAAGTACAATACACCCAGACGATCCAGATGCGCTTGATCAGGAGGCGGTGCGACCACCCTATGGATACTGCTTTTCAAAAATCCGTTCGACAGGAATTGTAACGTATCAGCTACATTGACAGTGATTGACTCTGGGTATGGCTTCACATATTTCCATTCTCCAGCTGGTGTCCGCACCTGGAGAGCAACAATCGGCTGCCGGAAGAGAAGAGTCAGAGATCCAAAATCGCTGTGACCTTTGAGCCAGATATTTTCCAGAGCTTCATTTTGTTCCTTCGTACGAGCATGGTACTTCATGTATCGGAGGTAAGAGCTGTCGGTCTCCTCATACTTGTGGAAGTTGATGAAGTAGTCCTCCGGAAGCTCGAGAACTATAGCAAATAGTTTGAAAAGTTTGGTGACGATTTGGTCGTGAATGTGGCGACTGAACTTTTCGATCTTTGCCCAATGCTCCTTAAGGACATTTGGGTGGGGTCGTTGATATTCCGGTCCAAATTTCGGTATGTTGTACACTTCTGTATTCTCTGGTACTCCGGGCTTCACCTCCCGCAAGCCGAAGGGCTTGTAGCCGATGTATTCCCCTTTGTCTAGATCCGCTAAATACTTCAATTTCTCCTCTTCAGGTAACTCAAAAAGCGCTTGTGCAATTTCGTACTGTTCATCCACTTCTTCTTGCTTGAGGCCAAAGTTGATAACATAGATAAAGCCTTGGGAATTCCTTAGTGGAAGAGGGAAACCTTGCTGGCAAAGTAATCATACCGATGTTCTTGATGGCATCATACAGTTGAAAAGCAAGCTTTTCCCTTCCACCTGGGGTGTCGAACAAAGAAAGATCGATGATAGCTAGATCAACCCAGTCGACTATTAGGAATTAGAAACAAGTATCATAACGAGAGCATTCAGTAGTTGCTACCTACAATCTTGTTCAGACTCGGGAGTCTCAGAATACGGGGTCTTCGTATTTGCAGACTTTGCCGGAGCATGGGCGACGGTAGTGGAAGGCATGGTATCAGTGGCTAGGGGAGTTTGTTGATTTGTTACCACTGAGATCAAACTTATGTTAAGAAGGCATAATTTGTGAAGGCTTCTGTTTCATAATTACTTTGCTGCGCGAAAAGTCGAATGGGTTCCATAGGAGGG
>FJOG01000032.1:110926-140525 GCA_900073065.1 Phialocephala subalpina
ACACGGGTCCATCAAACTTCATCTCTTGCAAGCCCCATCTTAGTGTTCGGCTTGGCTCAGGAGCAGATGCTCTGAGTAAGAATGTGGGGCGGGGTAGATAGTGAGGGGGCGGGAAGGCCGAGATCCGTGCCGCTGGGTTCCACGCAAGGTAACTCCCCCACTTTCGAAAAGATTGTGAGTTGATGTGCCACGGATCCGAGCCGTACTGATTGGCGGGAATATCTTAGCTCCAATTTGTATTGGTGGGCAGGACGGATCTCAGGTATCACAAAATTGAGAGTTCACTTTGATCACATGCAAAGTACCCGTGCAAGAATTTGTGTGGCCTTTTTGTCATCGGTATTCGTCTCAAGTCTTTCCAATTTGCAATCAATCATTCTCAGTCATTAATCCTGCAAAGTCACCGACTAATTCAAGCCCATCGTGGCCAACATGAATGGCACGAGCAATGTTACAAATGGCGATATGTCATTCTTGGAAAAGATCTCCACCAATAAGTCAGTTGTTTGGATTGCACCCGAAAGAGTTGAGACACAGCATAGAGAAGTGCCATTAATGAAGGACGATGAGGTCTTGATTGAAGTGGTTGTGACTGGCATTTGCGGGTCAGATGCTCATGTCTGGGCTTCAAACCCAGAGAAAAGACTCCCAATTCTCGGCCATGAGTCAGCTGGAAAAATTTTGCGTGTAGGCGCAAAAGTTTCGGATAGATTTGTGGGCCAGCATGTCGCCATTGAGCCAGGGAATCCATGCATGAAGTAAGAGCTCGTTTTGAAACATTTGACTTAAGTATCGCTGACTCAACATCTAGATGCGAGTTCTGCATCAGAGGTCAACCAAATATTTGTGCTAATTTAGCCTACTGCGGCCACACTGCAGATGGAACATTGACTCAGTTTTACGTTTGCCCTGCAAGTGTCACTGTACCAATTCCTCAAGAGGTTTCCTGGAGATCAGCAGGTTCTATCCAACCACTTGCTATTGCTGTGCATCTTGGAAGACGGGCAAATATGCGTGCCCATCAAACTGTGGCGATATTGTAAGTCGCTGTTGTTTTAATTAGATGAACATGAGGCTGATTCCGAAAAGCGGCTGTGGTCCTCTTGGTTTGCTAGTGATGGCCGTGGCACGCTCATATGGTGTCAAGAAAATCATTGCGTTTGATATCGAGCAGTCCCGGGTTGACTTTGCTGTCAAGTACGGTGCCGATGTTGGGATAGTGTCCCCACTGAATACGGGAGGCGTACCACCATTGGATTTTGCTTCTGATTTCATTTCTGAGACTATGGAGCAGCACAATCTCGGATCTGGTGTAGACTTGACCATTGAAGCTAGTGGAGCAGAAACTTGCGTACATATGGGAGTCTACATCACTAAGCCGGGAGGGATGTGTAAGTGATGACAAGTTCAAAGTGTTGGACTTTGCTGACTCTTTATAGATATTCAAGCTGGCCTCGGCAAGCAATTATCCTCTGTGCCTTTATTTCTTTTCACAGCTAAAGAGCTCACCATGAAAGGTATCTAAGCTGATCGTTCGAATTTCTGTGATAGTAAGATTGATCAAAAGCAGGGACGGTGCGCTACACGCCAGGATGTTTTGCAGATGCAATCGACTTGTTAGCGAGGAAAGCTGTTGATCTTGACTCGCTCATTACATCAACTTATCCGATGACCAAGATTAATGATGCATTCGTAGCTCAAAAGGCTAGGGCAGATATCAAGATCGTTGTGATGAACCAGGAATAGTTTTCGGGTGGTTCCTAAGAACAAATCTGTATATCTCAAAAAGTGGAAAGCTATCACAACGTTTTAACTAAAAACTAGACTCGAGTTCAATCTTCATCATAGCATATCAAAGGTTCACTTGGGCGTAAACAATATCTCGGGAGGTAATTATCCCTAAGATGTAAAAGTCAGAGCGGTGTAGTCATAGTGGCAGCAGATTTGAAATCTCCGTTATTCATAACATTGCCTCCTGGGCCTCACTTCTGAACTCCTCTTGGGATTCTTAACCAATGACTTGATAAAGACTCCCAGCCACATTAAATACAATAAGAACAGATGAATGCTAATTCACGGTTATCGTACTCTATTCGCTTCTCATCTCCTTATCCTTCAAGAGTAAGCTAGTCTTATAACTCATCTTCGGAACTTCCTTTAGCTAGCAATTCCTTGCAATTGGCCATCTCCTCTGACATCCAGGCAGTGATAGCAACGATGTCAGCACCACAATTCATGAATTCGAATCCCTGTTGAGCTTTGGCAGCAGCTTTACTCTGAACATCAGCCACAACTTTCCACCTTCAAGAGAAAGTGGGTTTTATTTGGACATACCGATTCCAGCGCTTAACGCGAAATGTCCAGCAAACTTTCCAGCGTCTTTCGCGGCTTTCAACACTCTCTTTGTAGCCTCTTGAACTTCTGGAATTTTAGCATGATCAAGCGCAAAGTACCCCATAGATGCTGCGAGATCATTGGGGCCAATGAAGAGCATGTCTGTGTCTGCTGTTAATATTTTCTCATCCCACAATTTCAGTCATCACTCACCAATGCCTTCGGTTGCAGCAATCTTCTCACAATTCTCAACAGCCAATCTGGATTCTATCTGAACAATGACAAGGATGTTGTCATTTGCCGTCTTCAAGTAATCACCACCATTTTGAGAGAAATTAGCCGGTGCAAACATGGCACCGGCTCCTCTGATTCCCTGAGGCCATTCTTTCGAGGGATATTTCATAGCCTTCACTATGGCTGCTGCTTGTTCCTATTTTCATATGTCTTTAGAGAAAATAGAGGTAACCCGAGGAAATAAACTTACAGGCGTCTCGCACATTGGAATCATAATCGCGTGCGCACCAGAATCGAGGGCTCTTTTCATCATCCAAGGCTCATCCGCTGGTATACGAACAATGGGCGAAGCGCCACCAGTAACAATTGCTCCCATAGCAAGGTACATTTCATTATCGGCGATGTTTCCATGCTCGCAATCAACAAGCACCCACTATTCTCCTCATCAATAAGCATCACGTGAGAGTGTATCGAAGAAAATGGCTTCTTTTGAGGCTGAAACGCTTACATCGGATCCAAGACTTGCAATTGTACGCGCAAGTGTGTATCCTGGAAATTCCATCCATTGTCCAATAGATGGAGCACCTCCCTGTTGTGCTCGTTCGAGTGTTGCGCGGAGGCGTGTTTTACCCGAAGGTGAGACTATAGAAGAACTGTATTCAGATGACATATTGAAGGAATTGATCTTAGTAGCTTAAATAAATGCAAAACATTTTATATCGATTTGTATACGTTGGCATGCCTCCCCCTTTCAAGGAATCCGGCGGCTGAGATCCGAAGACACGGCGACGATAACGGAAATAGGGCCGAATTGGTACGTTGATAAGCCTGACTTTGTAAGCAGGAGAGACGTGTTTCTGTAGCCGGAATATTATGAAATCTAGATACTATGATTAGCTACGAGACCTCGTTATCGCCCACCTCGCTATTTGCCTGCCTTTCTCCTAGTGATCCATCGCTAGCAAGTAGCAAGCCTCAAGATAAAGTCCCAATGACATGTGACCCGACTAAAACTTCTGTTGCACATCACGAAACGAATTTTTGGATGGTAATGCACGGTAGTATCGAAATGTCATCGCGTCTGTCGACTTGGTCGGAAAACTAAATGAAGGGTCGACAGATTGTGGGGCCTCACACGGACATCAACTAGGAAAGTGAGCTGCGGCGGCTCGCATGTCGTGTGCCAGCTACACGGGATACTTTCGAAGTGAACATGTGAACTTGGTAGACCTTCTCTGGAAGGACTGTTCCTGAATACTCTGAGATGGTGGAAGGAGAGGGCTTGGAATATAGCCGAAGCGTGAGGGATCCGGATCACGTTATGGGTACTCGCGTTCAAATCCCTAGATGAACGGAATTGCGATACATTTCAAATCTGTCTATCTACTATCTAGACACGAACGAAAGGATCATCAAAGTACCAAACAGGATCTCCATCAACACTTAGTTCGCACTGTGTGTAGCCGTTGCCCATGAACTGAAACCTGTTCTTAGATCGGTATGAGATCTCGTAATCCTCGTACCTGACATTCTTCAGCATCTCAAAGTAGTGAAGACGACTCCCAGGATAGATTGCTGTGACTGGTCCATGCTGTTTGCCTTGTTTGAACCATGATCTGCAAGGCGATGACCACACCAAACGCTTCATCAACTCATGTGTGTGTTGATACAACTCTTCGGCAGCTGCCTTCTTTGGCTCGAAAGCTTTGATATTCTCTGTTTGCATCTTCTCAATCATCTGGAACAAGTATCGAGTATGCCACTCCAAAATTGGGAGAATTGACGAGTGACTTGCTGGGCCATTTGGACCGATGAATACTGCAGCGGGGTCAGAGCGTTCAGGGGTAGCGGATATAAGCGAGATTTCACTTACAGAATAAGTTCGGGAAGTTTGGAGCTGTGATGCTCAAATATGCTTTTGGAAGTTCTCTAAATTGCTCCTTGATGTTCGCGCCACCTCGACCTTTGACTTCAAAATGTGGCGTGAAGGAGACATCAAACCCCGTTGCACAGATCACCACATCTACCAAGTGCTCCGTTCCTGACTCGTCCACAACCCCATTCTTTGTGAACTTCACCACAGATTCCGTGACGACTTGAACATTTTCTTTAGTCAGAGACTGAAGATAGCCTGAGCCTGGGGTCATCCTTCGGCAGCCGAGATCGAATGAAGGAATCATTTTCTCCGTCAGCGTAGAATGGTTATCGAGTTGCTCCCTCATGATATCGGCAACCAGGTCTCGAGACACTTTCTGATCTTTGCTTGTTCTGTGCATCTATGGCCTGTCAGCTCAATATCATGCCAGAGGCACATTTTCATACCAAAGTGAATCGCTTGTTGAGTTCGCCTTCAATGTCACGACTGTACTCGGCGAGAGCAGCAGGGTCATTCTGAAATTCCTTCAGTTGCTCCTCAGTGTCTATAAGCAGGTCAGAGAGCGGCATTAGAAGATCCTAATTGTTTCGCCGTACACTTGAAGTTTGTTCCCCCTGGCCCGGCATATTTTGCTCCAAATCCAGTGGTGATCCATACCGAGGAACGCAAGAACGGGATTAACTTGCCAACCACTAGCTATGTTAGCACGTGTATGTTACACCTGTGTACAATGACCAACCAGGTTGGATATTGGGGACAATCTGCACTGCAGAGCTTCCGCCACCTATTACTGCCACTGTCTTTCCTTTCAAGTCATAATTCCCATCCCATGCCGCACTATGCATGAGCTTCCCGTTGAATTCTTCGATCCCTGGAATATTTGGGTATTTGTATGAGCTAACACGACATCAGTCCTCAATGTCATACAAATTGGAGAGGAACCTACTTCAAGACACCTGACCCATTTACCAATATCTCACACTCGTCCTCGAATTGAGTCCCATCAGGGGCAATGATTACAAGTCGCCACATGCCGCTATCTTCGTTCCAGGCAGCTGACTGAACCTTGGTATTGAACTTGACATACTTCTCTAGATCATATTTCGTCGCGACATGTTTGAAGTATCTCCAGATCTCCTCAGACGATGAGTAGAAGTGACTCCAGTTCGGATTCTTCTCCCACGTGAACTGATAACTGTGGCTTGGAATGTCGCAAGTGCACCCAGGATAGCGATTCTCTAGCCACGTTCCGCCAATATCATGATTCTTCTCGTAAATCTGAAGTTCTACATTCTCAAGGAGTCGTTCTGCCTTGTACGCAATCTGGAGTCCAGCAGCTCCGGCACCAACACAGATCATTCGAATATGACGTTTTGCATGTAATGGTTGTTCCGTGATGCGGTACCCATCAAAGTCTTGGTTGTACCATTCATTCTCGTGCTTGGCGTCACTTGCAGGTATAGGAGCATCCCGGTCCGGACCTGACGATATCGTGATGATTCGAGCGGGAGCCATGAGTTAAACAAATTATTTGTGAATTGCGAGATTATAGAACTATGAAATAGGAATCTAGGTCTTGAATAGAAAGTATACGACCCTCAAAATGCGGCTATGAACGAGCAGATCTTTAAGTTTAGATCATGGCGTCTTAATTGACGACAGAAGAAAATAAACCTCACACATCAAGGAGGGGTTCCAGTACTGGGTATCCACATCTTGATTTCATCCTCGGTAGGACAAGCTTGATGCTTATTGGCCGCGGGGTTGTTGGAGCGGGTGCGGAAATGCGGAATCGAGATGAGCATTAACCATTCGTGGTCTAGTGCCTACACGCCCAACATGCTTGTGTCACCATAGATGGAATAGGAGGCAGCTAGACTTGGTGAGATCTAGTGTTAGATTTGTTGGCTTTCTCGATCGTGCATTTCGTGTCACTCGTCTGTCGCGAACACCTTTTGACCACTAGGAATTCGGATTAAAGTGCTTGTGATTGATTCGACTGGGTTGGCTAACTTGCTTACCCCGCGCAGGTCTGGCTCAGCATCGGCTCAAGCAGTACCCTAGATTCTACCCCAGAATGCTTGATGTGGCGTTTCTGGCATTCTGGCTTACAGCACTGGATCTCAAAAGAAGTAGTAATCGCAAAGTAAACAAAAAAATAATAAAAAATCCAAAGCCAAACAGGTCCAGGCTCTCCAATTCACAATTGCCTTTGCATCGTCCTCTCAAAAATTGATCTTTATGCCGGCAAATATCATTGCGAAAAGAGTCATTCCAGCAAGAATTGCTGAAATGTCGTGGTCTCGTTTGTGGTGATTCAGGCTTTCGCGGCGGAGCCGCAGGCTGCGCAGGAGTTCGTTGAGAGATGGTAGGCTGGCTTTCTTGACCTTTTCGATGTCTTTATCTAGTATCTTCTTCCTGCCGTCTTGGATAAAGGAGAAGGTGCCCCAGAGCAGGTTCGACACGGCCTACGCGATCAATGTTCAGAAACAGAAGTCACTCTGTGGCGGGTCGTTGTTACCGTTATAGTTCCGTAAATGTAGTAGTAGGTGCGACATTGGGTCATTTGCGCACTGATAATAGTATCCATCACAAGTGATGTGATAGAGAAGATGATTAGGGAGAGGTCGAAGATTTGCCGTTTGCTGAGATGGGTCCATCTAATCACGGCTTGTAGCCTGCGATTGCCTTTGATCGACTGCATGATGTCTGAGGTAGACATTTCTATTGTTTGGTAGAGTGAGATGAATGTGCGTATAGAGCTGAGATGTGCTTGATCTTGATGTCTATGATGCTTGTTTTGCCATTCATCTTTCGCAGCAACTTTAGTATAGGTAAGTTCCTGAACGGAGCCTTCCGTTTTTCGATACTCATGTTGATCAAACTCTATTCTCGTGAGAACCATTGCACTTGCAAAACCGCAACGATTCGACTTTCTGCTCAGAACACGAATACCTTCTCCCACGGTCCATCACCAGCGAACTATGGAGCTTCTCACAGCCTTCTTTACGATCGGAACTAGCCTGCGGCTTTCGAAAGATCCGAAAGGAACAGTGCCGTCTCGGAAGGAGCTTGGTCGAAGAAAATCAGCATCCGTGACTCGAAACCTCGACTTGCGAGTCTGCCAGCCATCGATAACTGAGTACTCGACCATTTGTCGGACAAACACACCAAGACTATCGAAAAAGCGAACACAGGAGGAGATGAGTTAAAGGAGGACGTCGCAACTTTGCCAAACCCAACGACAAGATCTACCATGTCTCGAACAAACCCGCGCATCGGCATCTCGAACAGGAGCCCTACGGTCGATATCCTTTGGTCAAAAGATCTACAATAAGATGCGACCAGGCTTGAACTCACAATCCTGCTTCTCAAATCACAATCGTGTCAGAAGAAATATTCTGCGGGAGATGTATTGGGGCTGCCGGAGGGAAAGAAGGAAACAACATCAGCACGCACAAAACCCACAGAATTGCAGTCAAAATTCGACAAGGGCTCGCACATATATATACTATACACGTGTTCTAGTATCATAGGCCGCTTCGATTATTGCCAGTGACATTCAGTATTCATGGCCTGCTGTTGCATAAGCGATCGCAACCCATTTTTTCCCAACTGTGCATTTTATGCCCTGCCAGGTTAGAGGTCCATAGAAGTCCCATTAGTACTCATATACTTCGGATTGAACCAGGTGATGTATTTGGATGCCTTCTTTCTAATCCGTTCCTTCTCAAGCTGCCGGATCCAACGAGCTTTGGCGCAATTCAAAGCAAGAACGAAGGTGAACCACCAAATCCCCCAAAGAATCACGACAGCACCGCAGATGAATCCAGGTTTAATGAAAAAGCTATCCCATGACACAGTATTGGTGCACGATGTACCATTGAGAATAATTGTCGCATTGCTCAGTGAGACATTTGTTGCGTTTGTAAACTCCTATGTTGGGGAGTGAGCGTCATCTCCAAAAGAGTTTAAGGAACGTCATACCATTTTTTTCTCTTTCAAAGACCTTCGCTCCGATGGGATATGAATGGAAGTGGATTTCGCGTTGAGGATTCGACCAGCGAGAACTGACTTGATGGTCAAAAGATATCTTGCAGAAGTTGCGTGCGAGCCTAAGACTATTTATCCTGATATCACGAATGTGCGGTTCGTCCGAATAATAATGATACTTAGCTTAGTCACCGTCGCTACCGTCATTGCTCTCAGGTGGTTGCAGTTACGCTTCCTTACCTAGTTTCCGCATAAGCTTCAAGAACATCCATGGATCTTTGGCATCGTCATGGTGGCTACTAAGTCACGTTAATATTGCATACATGCCCAGCAACTGTATTTGATGCGTCGAATCTTCTGCGAGACGAAAGGGAAGCTTCATGGATGAGAGTATGACTCAAAATCTTGTTCAACTTTGAATCGTGATCATTGCATACATGATACCGAGCTCACAGGGAGCTCACAGGGCGAGACGAAGACAATAGAATGCTTTAGATGAAGGGAGAAGGAACGTCTATAAATGGGTAAAGGATGAGGCAGCACTTTTTTGTCGCGATTCTGACCCAGAATCAAGCACCATGAACCCTACTGAAGAAGCAAAATAACACATTTGAGATTGTTGCTGCTCGCACGCCCTCTATCAACCGAAACGACGGGTTCAAAAAGACTTGATTCGTCGCTGAGAAGAAGGAAATTAACGCCGCTCATGGAGATTGGTTGCTCTCAAGATGCTCGACCCAAACCTGAAATTGTTTCGGGAGGGGTGGTGGGTATCTCGACGACTGTCAGATTGCTTCATCCCACAACCCAGCCAAGAGTGGAGAGCAAGGGCCCGGTTATGGCACTTGCTTATAACCCTGAAAGCGAAGCGAAGTTGCGGAAGAAGACTTTGGAATCGACTAATATAGTGACCCAATGGTGGGGTAGACACTTTTCAAATCCCAATCACATCAGTCTGTCGTTTCAGGTTTTAGCTTACCCCTTCACGGATGTCGCGGTGGTGCGGCACTTGCAATTTGCACGGCAGTGCGGCACCTGCTACAGTATATGCACGGCAGCCGCGCCGACCGAGACCACATGGCTAGTGTTCGATTTTTCAGACAGCACAGCACAGAGTGGATATGGTGCGGTGCGAATCAGCTGTGAGCCTAGAAGACAGGATGAGCTTCCAGCCGTTTCCTGTTTTCGCTTCGATGGTCGTCTCTACGGGCCGACCCGACCCGGCCGTGGGAGCGGCGGGGTGTGGTACCCGACTTGACTTTACCGTTGTCCTCGCCATGACATCTGCCGACCTTCCTTGAACGATAGCGACCATGCACCACCCACATGGAGGAAACTTCTTTGTCGATCAATGCAAGGGATTCAAGTCAGACCGACTATGTCTGCTCGGTGCAAGTTAGACCTCAGTCCTCCACCCGCCTTCTTAAATCCACGCACATATTCCCCTTCCGCTCCTGAATGAGTTCGTTTTCCTCTTACCCTACTACTTTACGACACAGAATTTGCCCCTTGCCGACTGGATTGTCCCTGTCCCTGCTCCGTCCATCATGGCACCTTTGAACGGAGCCTTCAGCCTGAACAGCTTATTGCTCACGCTAAGTGTCTCGACAGTCCTAGTACGTAACACCTGTTGGACAATGAACCACGCAATGATGCTGCGCACGTCTTGCTGACCCTGTGTCCTATACCAGGCCATCTGCTATGTTATAGGTCTCGCGATCTATAACCTTTGCTTTCATCCCTTGGCATCATACCCAGGTCCGAAGCTTCATGCTATCACTCGGATTCCGTATCTCTGGGCACTTGTGAACGGTGACCAGGTTCGCCAGGTACATGACCTCCACACGCGCTATGGCAGCGTGGTTCGCATATGCCCGAACGAGCTCTCCTACACCAGTGCCGAGGCCGTCAAGGACATCTATGCCCATCGCCAAGGCAAACCTGAGATGCAGAAGAACAAAATATTCTATAGTATGCACCCTGGAGGCCCAACTATGCTTACCGCAGACCGGCAAGACCATGCTCGCCAGCGCAGAAACCTCTCGCATGCTTTTTCCGACTCATCTATGCGGGCGCAGGAGGCTTTGATCCGGAAATACATCGACCTTCTCATCCAGCGTCTCGAGGAGCATGCAGAGAGCGGCAACAAACCCTTGAATTTCTGCTCCTGGTACAACTTCACGACTTTTGATGTCATCGGCGACCTAACCTTCGGAGAACCATTCGATTGTCTCGAAAAGAGCGACTATCATCCATGGGTCAGCATGATATTTGACAATGTAAAGACGTCGAGTTATCTTAAGGCCCTTAAGTACGTGCCTGGAGGAAAATGGATGTCCTCATTCGTCGTCCCGAAGCGCCTGTTGGAGAGAATGAAGACCCACGCCAACATAACCACCGAGAAACTGAACAAGAGGCTCGCCCTAGGAACCGACCGGCCCGATTTCATTGGACATATCCTGCAGCGAAACGAAAAGACGTTCAGCTTTGATCAGCTGAAATCCAACTCCTCGCTCCTGATCGTAGCTGGCAGCGAAACGACAGCGACGCTCCTGTCAGGCGTGACTTATCATCTGCTCCGAAGCCCAGACAAGCTCAAGAAGGTCGTCGACGAGGTTCGCATGACCTTCGCGAAAGCTGAGGATATAAGTATCACAAGCGTGGGCACCCTTAGCTACATGCTAGCCTGTCTGGACGAGGGACTACGTATGTACCCACCCGTGCCCGTCGGGCTGCCACGCATTGTGCCTGAGGGGGGCGATATAATCGCGGGGAAATGGGTATCAGGGGGAGTATGATTCACCTCACCTGAGCTGCGACGAATAGCATGTTGAACCCAGCTGATGTCTAATAGACCATCGTATCAGTCAGCCATTACGCTGCATACCACTCCCCTACCAACTTCCGCAACCCCGAGTCCTTCGTTCCAGAGCGATTCCTCGGGGACGAGATCTATGCCGATGACAATCGCCCTGTCTTTAACCCATTTAGCACGGGGCCTCGCAACTGTATCGGCAGGAAGTAAGTCATCCTTAGCCCTGCATCGAACTACTCAAACTGATTTTACATCTTAGCCTGGCTTATGCAGAGATGCGTCTAATCCTCTCCAAATTGCTCTTCAGCTTTGATCTTGAGCTCGCAGATAAGGAACAGGACTGGTTGGACCATAAAACCTACACGCTCTGGGAAAAGCCGGAATTAAATGTAAAAGTCAAGAAAGTGGTCAGATAATTCATCGAGAGAACAACACGACGAAAGCTTCGTGGGAATTATTTCCAGTAAGGGCAGAGCAAGGGAGAAAGCGAAAGAGAAGGAGCCTATTATTCATTACAACTCTATCCGTCAATTTCCGCTGGACATCTGCGTGCACCCACTGATTGCATCCCGTGAGCTCTGTGTCGAAGACCAAGAACAGCACAAGCACTCTAGACCTGAACTCTGACTCAGATTATATAAGAAGCAAACGGGCCGAGTATCTACTATCCGTTTTCGGCAAAATTACACAACCGCCCGCATCAATCCTCATCATTGGCGTGAGAAAATGGCGCCGACTTCAGCATTATCTCATTCACATGAACCATCGACATCGAGCTGTAGCAAGTGCACTCTTTGCTATTCTTGAGCTACTCGCGAAGGATGAGCAAACGAGGATCGGTCAAGTGGACCCCGCTTTAAAATTGCAAGAGATGGGCCAAAAATGAACTGGAGACAGTGATATGGAAGAATAGGTGCATCATGCCAACGGACGAGATGTACTTCTGGCAGCGATCTTCCTGCTTGCTTGGTTTGAAGTAGTCAGAGATCAAGTATTCGATCAGAGGCTGTTTCCTGATGAGCTGGCAGGCCAGATCATTACAAGCGAAGGCTCGTGGAATCGATACTCGAAGCAACTACTGCAATGGTTCAGCATACTCGACAGTAAAGCCTCTCATCTTGGTGGGCAGCACCTGCTTTCTCAAAAGTCTCTGCAAGTTGTGTCGGAGCACCACACTCAAATCAACTCGGAGGAAAGCAGTGACGAATTACTGTGCCATCTGGGGACAAAAATGAATCAGCGCTCACACCCTACGATGACAACACCTCGCCCAACACGACATCGTCATGCCAAAATAACCCAGCCTCAACACCCAACTTCGCAAATAACGGCAAGCCAATCACGAATCCCAGACAGATTAAGACGATCTTGCTAAACAGTATTCTCCAACCAGCATTAGATTAGTACCAAAGCACCCAGAAATTCTGCCGCCACATCAGCGCCCAAGACCGCCGTCATCGTTCCCGCTTCACAGTCAAAGACGAGTACGAAGTTGTAATAGTCTGCAAGCAATTGGAGCTAGAACTCATGCACCTCTGGAAACAACAACCACAAATCATCAGACTTTCAGCAACTCAACTTCGAGACATCGTTTGCGATGATGTGGCTGCACGTCTCGAGGCTATATTTAGTCTGTATATGGCTAACTTCTGGGTTCTGTTCGTGACATACATCGAGTTGTCTGGTGGCATCTTCCGCATTCTGAGATGACGGAAAGTGCATTGGAAGAGATGTGGAAGAATCTCCAGCTCAGTTTTGGGGAAGTTGTGGAAGGAGAGAAGAAGGTCGTGCATCCTGCTTTGCTGTGGCCGCTTTTTATGTTTGGATCGGAGTGTAAAGACGAATTTAGGAGAGATTGGGCTGTGGAACAGCTTCTTGCGCTTGGGAACGCGAACACAATCGTGAATTACGATGAGGAAGGGGAATCTTTGGCGCCGTTCAAGCTGAGTCTTGGTATGACGAGGAATGCAAAGAGGGCTACTGTGCTTCTGAAGGAGCTGATAAGGAGGCAGACTTTGAGCAAAGGTCGTGTTGATAACAAGGAATTATCGCTCGAACTCTTTGGGTTTCATTTCTCCATTATATGATAGAAAGTAGGGAGAAGGTTTGACACATGTCCATAAACTTCGTAATCATCCGTCTTCGGGAGACCCGATGCAGAAATAATCAACAACAAACACAACCTAAACCAAGGACAAAACCAATATCAGAATCAAATAGTCCCCATCTCATCATCCAGTAGAGTTTTTGCAATGTATAGCCCATCAATCTCATCTATTCGTCACTTGACAGTCGTCAATTCGTTTTGATACCCGCGATAGGAAAACGCATGTCACTCGACTCATCCTCCCTAACATCATCTTGATAGCTGCATAAGCACTGTTTGAATGCGCGGGTACTAGCGCAGGAGGAACAGCAATAGCAACATAAGCACTGCAACTCATTAGCACAACATCATCGAAGTACATTACCAAGAGTAACTCACCCCCACGGACTAGCTGGAGGCTTAGTAGGAGCCTCGCTCAGATCAAACCAATTCACACTATTCCCGCCCGCATTCTCCCGTGATAGGAATTTTCTGCGCAGCACAAGAATCATACATATTCTGCGGAATCGTCAAGTTCAATGCCCGCATCCGGATCGGGTCCTCAATGAAAGTCATGACCAAACCAGCTTCGATATGCCACTCGATATGACAATAGAAAAGCCAGGTTCCAGGGTTACCGGTCTTGAATCTGACGACGGTGGAGCTGAATTTATTCACCATGAAGACATCGCCGTTGGCTGGGATTGGGATGTATGAGCCGTTCCAAGCTTTGGGGAGCAGCTTGGTTCCGGGGTCACCTTGGGCAACAATTTGTGCGACGTGGTAGTGGACGTGGAAGGGGTGGTATCGGTTGTCGTTGTCGATGAGATAAATTTCGACGATGCCGACGGGGGCGGTAGCGGGGCCGTAGATCATGGAGTTGATGGAGTAGTTAGCTGGTGCTAACATGGCGGTGCGAAAGTCTGGCCGTTCATGTACCCTCTCGTCTGTCCATTCGCGAAAGCGAAGCCGAAGCTCACGTTCACAATTAGGGTGACCGGACTAAGGATTGGTGCCTGTGCAAATGTTGGGATTGTCGACTCGTTGATTGCTCGGAAGTGCTTGACCAAGGGCGGAGCTGGCAATGCTGCTGAGGTATTGATCAAGTATCCAGTGGCCTAGGCCCAGTTGTTAGATCTCGATACTTCGGGAACCTTGATCGTACTTACATTCATCCTGTTATCTGAGGGCGAGATATCAGTACCAAACATATTCGGCATCATGGTAGAGAGGATGCCGTAATTATTCGTGGAATTTGCAGCTGCCTGGGCAACAACAACGTATCCCTGAGCAGCAGCGATCATACTCTTAGTCGTATTCTTTGGCACAGTCGCAACACCATCCATCTCCACAATAGTCATGGTATGTGCAGTAAGCTTGATAACGTTCGAAGCAAAACCGCTCATATTGATGATCCTAAAGAGATAGCGCTTTCCAGGAATTATATTGAACTTGGTATTCTGCTGATCGTTGATCAAAGTAGAATATGGCACTGGTTCCATCTCCTGACCGATGTATTGATTTGGACGCAGGGCATCCATTAGATTGGCTGTCACTCCTAGCCGTTTGTGGAGTTAAGCTTGAGGCGCAAACTTTTCATCATCCCACGTGGGACGTGGAACGATTACTGATCAGCTCGCTCGAAATCTCTTCATCCAATCCGGGAGCATGTTTTCCTGATGCAGGCATTTGGGGGTATACATTTGCAGGGCCGGACCCTTAATGCCTCAACTGAATCACAAAGAGCATCCTTCGAAGCTTCCACGTCTCGTCCACTCTCGGTGTTATATGGCACATTGCTGTACACTTCCGAAATCATCCTATCATCTGAAGAGGCCTGGTCTTTAGGCGTGGGGAATTTGAGGTTCTGGTGAGGGTTGCATCGCGGATCTGGGCGCCGTCCGCCGGGAGAGGCTGGGAGTTCTGCTGTGAGACGCTTGGATTTATGGAATTAAGCCGAAAGAACCCTTCACGGGCAATTGACAAGCCAGCTTTAAATATTCAGGTCTTTGGCCGAAGGGACCCGAGGAGATAATCCAATCAGGCTGGTCATCTACCAGGACACCTCCACACTGTCAAGGACGCGTCGTTTCGTCGAAGCCTCAGCCAGTCGAGAGTAACTCAGTCGACCTTGTCTCTGGACCAGATCAAACGAGAACGCTTCTCCTCGTACTCTTGCACTTTCTGGGATTGACCCATTTTCGAGACCCATTTCTTCCATGCGAACCAACACTGACGCAAATTCTGCAATCATAGCACTGTCCCATACGCCTTCTCGCCTTGGATACTTGCGAAGCAGAGATATCGCTGTCCATCTCCTACTGTCTCGGCATTTGGTAGCAACAAGAAATAATGCTCCAGTCACACCGATGTCGAATGTGAATATTGGCCGCCGTCCACCTGGACCACTCTCATTCTCGCCCAGGACATCTCCTGCGAGTCGGAGGATCTCTTCGAATAAGGATACGAAGTTGTCATAGACAAGCTCAGAGTCAGATTGGGATCCCACCAAGGCGAGAAGAGTCGTGTTGTGTCTGAGTTGAAGAAAGGCGGCTTTCGAACGAAATCCTTTGCCCCTCCCTGTTCGTGAAGCATTGAAAAGAGGTTTAAATGCAGCTGACCATTGGCGAAGATAGCCTATACTCGAATCCGGACAGGTGGGCCCAGTGTTGTCTGTAGACGCCATGCCATGAAAGTTGAGATTTTCACCTGGGACTCCAAGACTCGGAGTTCGTGTATGATCGAACACCTGTGAGATTCGTCTCACTGTGACTTTCCAGTGTCGGCGGGCCTCGTTGCAGCTCGCGAATTCAGAAGGCAGGTCGTCAGGGCTGGGGCTAGTGGCTTCTGTTTTGACATTGACATAGGTCCTGGTCAGAGACTGTAGAGCAGAAGAGAGTGAGATCTGGTCCAATCGCAGAAGAAGCTGCACGAGACCAGTGTCTATACCAGATGAACTCTCAAGAGAATGGTCTCCAACGACTCTCTTTGCCATGCTCAGACCAGTCGAAGCATGACCCATGGCGATTGAGGTGTTTCCCTGAAAGAGTTCAAAGCACACCACCAAAATGCAGGATATTAGGGTGTGCCTGAGATCGTAGGCGCCTTGGTGCAACCGTTGACGCATGCGTGTGATGAAATCGTCATACTGCTGGAGTGCGAATCGATATCGAGCCAAGATAGATTCGTCCATGCCAGCATGACCAACAGGACAATCTTTACCGGTCGCTACACACATCTCTCGAGTTTGATCAAGACCGCCAATGGCTATGACAGCACGTCGAAAAGCATCTTCCTGCTCACAGGCTTGCAGAACTGTCTTGCTCCAAAGATCGGAGTCGTCGGAGCCTGCAAGATCCAGCATCGTCCTGTCGCAAAACAGTCTGAAGCAACGATACTCTCGATCATCTCTGAAGCGAACTTGATCGATGAACAGAAGAGGACCAGTCGCTGGGGACCTTCGAGGGGCGATACTCAACAGTCGTTTGGCAGGAGCAGTCTTGTTCTCGACAGGATTAGAGTAGCCAGGGCAGGCTGTACCATACTTGAGGCATTTGAGACAACCTCCCTTTTCTTCCCCGCATTTGACCTTTCGAGTTCTGATGGAGATGTTAGCTAGAGTTGCTCGAAAGGAGGACTCGAATTACTTGCAAACAAGACAACCTGTTCGAACTTTCGGTCTGCTTGCTCTCTTCCTGATGTTTTGACGCGTAGGATTATGAACCGCGGGGTCTTCTTCTTGGCTTGGCAACGATGCTCTATCAGGGGCCATGATTGTATTCACGTTGTAGAATGCTCAGAGTGAAGCAGAATTTGACTGTCTTAAGGTGCTCATCCACAGCCTTTGGAATTTTGTCGGTGGACAGTCATCGACAGTCAAACTAAGCTTCTTACTCCTGACATAATAAGGTTACACGAGAGCTCCAATCAGGTAAGGCGCTGAGCGTTCTTCAATCGCGAGTCCTCCTGCATTGGTTGTCATGTCCCTGGGTTCGGCGGATGCGCGCATCGTCGAGGAAGCTCACAGAGTTGGGGATATGCTTCATCAGTCTGTCCAGTATCAATTAATGCGAACATTTTGGGATGCTTTTGAATTCGAAGACATGGAAATTGGAACGCGTTGGTGCATACTATGTTTGTACACCGCCTCTGTTATCCTAGCCATATCGAGCAAGGCCGCGGCAGAATATTTGGCAAAAACTATGGCCGCCAGAAGTGACTATTCAATTTTGAACTTGACGAGAAATTCTTGACGCGCATGCAATCACTTCTCCGAATCTGCAGGGTGGGTTTTCGAAGATATGAACACTTAGGTGGGTTCTCGCACATCCGGACCTTCGTCTCCTCACCCAAAATGTCTTCCAATCAAGCTGCAGATATTACGGCTATCCCAGCTGTCGACCAGCACATTCTCCACGAAGAGAGAGAATATACGACTATCAAGGAGGGTCTTGCATATATTCTCGTACCAGCGACCGCTCCGAAAGTCCCTCAAACCACTCCGCGAGGCGACAATTCACAACAAAATGTTTTCTACAATCCAATCCAACAATTCAATCGAGACTTGAGTGTTCTAGCAATCAAAGCATATGGCGAGGAAGCGGTAGAGGCGAAGAAAAAGAAGGCCGAGAACGCGAGAGAGAGATTCAAAGCAAAACACAATAACAAAAAGAACAAGAAGCGGAAGCGGGACGATGATGGAACGAAAGGCGACGCTTTGAACCAGGCAGGAAAGCTGGAGGACGCTGGTTTAGGCGCCGTGCAGGCTGGCGCCGCCCCCAATACTGCAGAAGATAAGGCAAAAACATCTCAAGATGTTATTATGGAACAGGTCACAGGAAATGGCGAAGAAGCTGCTGATACGGTGATGGAAGAGATCAGTGAGGAAGGAGGACCAACCATAGCACTCTCGAAGGCCAGCTACCCACCCTCACCCGAACGACCTCCACCATCTTTCTCGATTCTGGACGCGCTTTCTGCAACTGGTCTACGAGCTCTTCGGTACGCCCAAGAAATACATTTTACGACCTCCATAACTGCAAATGACCTACTGAAAGAAGCAACAAAGACGATCGAGTTGAACGTGAAGCATAATAAGTTGGAGGACAAGATCACAACCGTGACAGGCAATGCTCTTGTGCATATGTATAGCTTGGTTGGAGAAGATGCGAAAGACGGAAAGAGTAAGAAATACGATGTGATCGACCTAGATCCATACGGCACGGCAGCTCCATTTCTGGATGCTGCAATCCAAGCTGTGCGTGACGATGGGGGGCTTTTGTGCGTTACCTGTACAGATGCTGGAGTATGGGCTTCCAACGGCTATCCTGAAAAGGCATATTCCCTCTACGGCGGTGTTCCAATGAAGGGCCAGATGTCACATGAGGCTGGACTCCGACTTATCCTCCATTCTATCGCAACTACGGCCGCTCGACACGGTGTCGCCATCGAGCCCCTACTCTCTCTATCGATCGATTTCTACGCCCGAGTCTTCGTCCGCGTCTATAAGTCTCCTGCAGATGTCAAATACTTGGCTGGCAAGACGATGATGGTGTACAACTGCGATACTGGCTGCGGGGCCTGGACTACGCAGATGGTTGCTAGAAACAAGGTGTCTGAGAACAAGAATGGTAATCCACAATGGAAACACGTCTTCAGCCAAGGTCCTACAGTAAGTGAATCTTGCAGACATTGCGGGTTCAAGACACATGTTGCCGGTCCCATGTGGGCAGGTCCAATTCATTCTCCCAAGTTCATCAAAAAGATTCTTGATGATTTACCAAACGTTTCGAAGGATACATATCATACAACTGCCAGAATCGAAGGTATGCTCACTCTGGCATTGGAAGAGATTCTGCCAGATTTGGATGCAGACACATCTCCAACGGCGCCCTCGAAGACAAAGAAAAATTTCGACCCCGCAGCCATTGATCCCGCACCATTGCTCTTCATTCCATCAGCCCTCTCGAAGGTCATTCACTGCATTACACCGGTCGAAAATTCGTTCCGGGGCGCTTTGCGACATCTTGGATACCGGGTCACCAGAAGTCACACAAAACCTGGAAGCATTAAGACCGATGCACCCTGGGAGGTGATTTGGGAAATCATGAGGGAATGGGTCAAACAGAAAGAGCCTATCAAGGATGGTGCTGTCCGGGAAGGTACAGCTGGATGGGCTATCATGGGTCTGGGCAAGAAGTCAACCCAGAACGGTGACGCCAAAGTGTCGAATGGGGACGATGCTGAGGCAGACGTCTCGACTGAGGAGAAGAAGATCGAAGTCGTTTTTGATGAGAAGCTGGGTGCGGAGAAAGATACCAAGAAGCTTGTGAGATACCAGTTGAACCCACGAGAGAACTGGGGACCGATGGCTCGTGCCAGGGGAAAATAAAGAATCACATTTGCATGGCGCAGCGACCTACTAAACAATCGTACGGGAGCATTTTGGAACATTGATTTTGGGTTCTTTCTACGCCTTATCTAATTACTGTCCCGACCTAGTGGTTCTGCTCTTTTTAACAACTATTGTTTATTTCTGCATGATCTACTTCACGTGCTGTTTCCTCCAGCGCTTCCTCTTTGGCAATGTCCATCTTTCTCCTGCTTTTACTGGATGTGTTCCGAGCCACTCACCAAATGTCCTATTGGTCAATAAATCGGCCGATTTGGTGAAATTATCCTCGATTTGACCAATAAGATAGCATTAATCAATAGATCAACTATTTCATTAATGCTATTCTAACTGCCAAATCAGTTTATAAGGGGGGTTAAAAGTATGATCATCGTTTGGTTTTAGCCACCCGCCCCTTACTTAAACACTCTTTTGGTACGCTCTCCAAGCCTTAAAACACCTGAGACCTCGGCTACAAGTAGCATAGATCTGAGGATATACTTTTAAGGACAGTGTGGCGCGAAAGGCTTTATTTTTTTGGTCCGATCGGATATGCCAGCGTAACATCTGATATTAGCTTTCATTAAAATTAATTCTTTAATGATTAAAATGCCCTCTTTTTAGAAGTTTAAGACGGGTGATTTTTGAGAGTTGAAGAAGCGAGTAGTAGAGCAAGTGAGCTTTCTTCTTTTGCCTTTATCACGGTGCAAACCCCTACTCTTGCTCTAAAAAGGGCAATAAGAAACGGGGAAAAGCTGTAAGGTTCTAAAAATAGCTTAGTTTTATTTGTTTACTCTCTTTTGTTACATATTTAAGTGCTAGCATCCTTCAAAAAACCAAAAAAAACATTGTGTAGTTAGTGCATTAAGACCCTCGAGTATATCCTCATTTTTCGAACTTTAGTGCATTGATCATTTCCACCAAATTGCTGTGCCACTCACTAAACGAACGAATTTTACCAATGGATCGATCTATTGACCAATAGGACATTTGGTGAGTGGCTCGGAACAGATGCCAATTACCAGACTCTCGAGCGAGCATCGCAGCGTAGGCGTGCAGTTCAGAACACTATGTATACTTGAGTACGCCTGCATTCCTCCCCGCCACTCTCGGGTGCAGACAGCCGGATATTCTAACATTGCGGGGAAGAAGAAGCTGTCAAAAGTTTCCGTCAAATATCCCCGCGCCTAAGGCACGAAGAGCATCATACCATGCCGATCAAGCTATTCAGCCTGAATAACTTCCTTCTTCAGCCTCCACTTCACGCGTTCTCTCCATACGTGGAATCGATCCTCCGAGTGGGACTACAACGCGACACTTTCCATATAATGAGGACTGGGCCCCAAAATGGCGTGCACCAGGCTCCTGCCATTGCGAAGAGAACATGATGCAGGTGTTTCTACTTCTTGGGATCCTCAGCGTCGCCGCTGCAGAGGATGGTCTCGCTGCATGGCTGAGATACGCTCCATTGCCTGGAGTCAACCATCAAGCAATCCCTTCTAACATTGTTGCTCTGAACACCACGACATCGAGTCCTGTATACTCTGCCGGCGTCGAGTTACAGAAGGGTATCCAAGGAATTTTTGGAAAGCACATTGATATTGGTTACGAGAAAGGCGAATCACTTTCGACTATCGTGGTTGGGACCTTCGGTGCCTATTCCCAGGAGTATAACAACAACTTCAATGCCCCAGATCTTGAGGAAGATGGCTTTTGGCTCAACACACAAAACGACACAGTCCAGATCCTCGGCCAGAACGAACGAGGCGCTCTGTATGGTGCCTTCGAATATCTATCTATGCTCGCGCAAGGAAACTTCACCAAAGTTGCATATTTCTCGAGTCCCCATGCTCCAATACGTTGGACAAATGAGTGGGACAACATGGATGGAAGCATTGAGCGCGGCTTCGGAGGCCCATCCATCTTCTTTCAGAACGGCCTGATCGTCAATAATTTGACTCGCGCAGCCGAATATGCACGACTTCTGGCCTCCGTCCGTATCAATGGAGCCATTGTTAACAATGTCAACGCGAATGTGACCCTCTTGACACCACAGAACATTGCTGGATTAGGGAGAATCGCAGATGTATTTCGTCCGTATGGTGTCCAGCTTGGAATTTCACTCAACTTCGCGTCGCCTCAGACGCTAGGAAACCTGAGTACCTTCGACCCTCTCGATCCCTCCGTCATCGAATGGTGGGGCAACATCACAGATCAGATCTACGAAGCAGTCCCTGACATGGCAGGCTACCTCGTGAAAGCCAACTCAGAAGGCCAGCCCGGACCATTGACTTACAATCGTACACTCGCCGAAGGAGCCAATCTTTTCGCAAATGCTCTGCAACCCTATGGCGGCATCGTCATGTTCCGCGCCTTCGTGTACAACATGCTCAACATCTCAGACTGGAAAGCGGATCGAGCAAATGCTGCCGTACAGTTCTTCAAGGAGCTCGATGGACAATTCGATGACAACGTTGTCGTGCAGATCAAGTACGGACCTATCGATTTCCAAGTCCGGGAGCCGACTTCGCCGTTGTTTGCCAATCTACTGCAGACCAACACAGCCATTGAGCTTCAAGTAACTCAAGAATATCTTGGACAGCAATGCCACCTTGTCTACCTCGCTCCCCTCTGGAAGACAATCCTAGATTTCGATCTTCGAGTCGACAACCGATCATCCACCGTCAGCAACATCATCTCTGGAAAACGATTCAATCGTCCCCTGGGCGGCTCAGCAGCCGTTGTCAATGTTGGAACAAATACGACCTGGCTCGGAAGTCACCTAGCAATGTCCAATCTCTACGCATACGGTCGACTCGCCTGGAACCCGTCCCTAGACTCGGAAGCAATCCTCCAAGACTGGATCCGCCTAACATTCGGTCTCGATCCCTCAATCCTCAACACCATAACCCAAATGTCAATGGAGTCCTGGCCAGCGTACGAGAACTACAGCGGGAATCTCGGGATCCAAACTCTGACCGACATTCTCTACACCCACTTCGGCCCCAATCCCCAGAACATGGATAACAACGGCTACGGACAATGGACTCGTGCCGATCATCTAACCATCGGCATGGATCGCACCGTCTCGAACGGAACGGGGTTCGCGGGCCAGTATCCGCCCGAAATTGCGGCTATGTATGAAGATCCCTCCACCACGCCTGATAACCTCCTTCTCTGGTTCCATCACGTGAACTACACCCATCTCCTGCATTCTGGGAACACAGTCATCCAACATTTCTACGACGCGCATTACAACGGCTCGGGAGTGGCCCAAACATTCGTCCCACTATGGGAGAGTTTGAAAGGCAAGATTGATGATCAGAGATTCGAAGATGTGTTGTTTAGGCAGGAATATCAAGCTGGGCATGCGATTGTTTGGCGTGATGCTATTAATGATTTCTATCATAACCTTTCTGGGATCCCTGATTTGGGTGGGAGAGTTGGGAATCATCCGTGGAGGATTGAAGCTGAGAGCATGGTGCTTGATGGGTATAAAAGCTACACAGTGTCGCCGTTTGAAGCGGCGAGTAATTATTCCGCGGTGGTGACGGTTACGAATAGTACTGTTGGGACTGCGAGTACGACGCTGGGGTTTCCGGATGGGAAGTATGATGTTGGAGTTAATTATTATGATCTGATTGGTGGGATCTCACACTTTGAGATGTTTTTGAATGAGAAGAGTATTGGATCCTGGGCAGGGGATTTAGAGAATAGGTTGGGGCATGCGCCGAGTGTTTATTTGGATGGACATTCGGCGACAAGGAAGACGATTCGTGGGGTGAATGTTAAGAAGGGGGATGTGTTGAAGATTGTGGGGACACCGAATGGGATTGAGCCTGCGCCGTTGGATTATGTTGTGTTCTTGCCTGAGGGGGCGATAGATTAGATAGAAGAAGGGTTTTGGCCATCTTACCTTTTTGATGCTGCATGAGTTGTGCGCTGTATGCTCCTTCTCGAAATTTCGGAGCTTTCCCTCGCGAGACCAACATAAACACTCTTGTCGGACGGAGAAGGATAGCTCGCAAATGAGGACTTCTCCATCTTAACTCTTGCCAAGCAGATTCAAACCCTACGAATCGCTCTTGACCGTGCAGGATACCTCGCTCGAGATCGTCCTAGCTCGCACATATTCTCTCGAGTGCCGTGACATGGTATGCCAAACCTAGTATCTTTCATGAGAAGGAATGATCATGGCAACGGGCCACTTTAGTGACGCTTGCGTAAAATTGACGAGAGGAGACAGTGATTAGGGAAAAACTCAAAGGTTTGAAGGTTTGCGATGTGGTGCTGTGCTGTGCGAAGGATTCAATGGAGATTACTGGCACCCCTTCGTGCCTTTATGAAAGCTTGACTAGATCCAGCTAGCTAAATCACGTGGGGAGCTCGTCAATGAGGATAAGCACGCACCGCAGCGATAGAAAGCACCCTCCGGGTCCAGCTCGACTTTCACGTGGTGAGCTTCGAGTCCAATCACCGTGAAATGAAAAGAATACCTTGGTAGGTGGGTAGTTATACACAAATCTGAGATTTCAACAGTGCAGCCGTTAGCAAGTGAGATACGGCAGGTGGTGAGAACTCCTAGAATTCAGTGTGTCTAGGAAGCCTGGAGGCATGAGGTGGATGCGAAGCGCTGAAGCCCCGAGCCGAAGCGAATCATTTTCCAAGGCAACCTTGGAAGATACAAGATCACTTGAACACCTTAAACGTGCTCTCAAAATCTTGCATCTATTGTGGGGATACTCTGACGAGATCGAAAGTAGTCCTTCTCGCGGCTAGTCTACCCTACCTTGGTAATTTGACACTCTCACAGTTCCAAACGGCGCAGCGCAGCTTGACTCACATTCTGTACCTCCGTAGGCACTCCTCCTCTGACTCACTTCTAGCTCCTCCAAAATCTATATAAACTCTCTTTCTTCCCTCAAACTTGTCTTCTTTTCTCCTCATCTTAGTGCAAGGGTTTTACACATAGCAGTGAGAGTCCGCTCGAGTTTGTGTTTTTGCTAGTTGAAAACTACATCCTGACCACTCCTACCTTACATATACCGGTAGGGAATTTTTGAAACACAAATTCTCATCAGAGGAAGTATCTCTTCGTTGCGCATTATCCTGAAGGATGAACGTGAGGAAGAGAGAGCATGTGGGATGGTGTTTGGATGATGGAGGTTGTTCGGTTGCTGTCATCCGCTTTGGTGCAGGCACATGGTATTGCCGAATGCACTACGGTTAGCACACCATGCATTATATTTTTAGCGCTTCGGTCCCTGACCTCGCAAGAACCCCCTCGCTAATCGAGCACCCATTGGTTGGTCTTTCGGCGGTACTTAAGATGATCTCCAACGCGGGGTCAGGGAGGAACACTTGCATACCAATCCGGAAGGACCTTTAACCTTATACTACACCTTAATGTCATGTCGCATCAAATCACGGCTCGGGGATCCAATACCAGTACGCCCAGGTACCATCCAGAATCCTGAACGGTTCGGAGGTATGATCTCTTTTGTAGATCCGGACATGAGCGAAGGATTCGTGACACCTTGGACGGCCTCTGGACAACTTCAAGAGAAGCACATGCTTTCAACTCGCTCGGAAATCCTAGCACGTGGAGATTTCGTTTCGCCATTGTGGACTTGTGTGGTGCACATGGCTTGTCGGATGGCAGCCGGGTTGTTCTGCTCCGGGCAAGTGATGGGATATATACTTGAAGCATTTCCCAAGCAGGGTATGAGGGCGAGTGGCAAATCGTTCGTCATAGAGCAGTCTTCTCCAACTCACATCGTCTGAACTTGGTAACCCTTCAAGATGATGAATCTAGCTATTCTCATCACTCTCGGCATACTGGCCAACTTCGTCGTTGCAAATACACCCATCGACCCCTCAGTCTTCACCTCCGACCCCCTCACTGCCGTCAAAGCTGCAGCACCTCTATGGCACTTCGACGAAAAGACCTGCTTCCCAACTGCAGCAACAGAACCTGACGGAAGCCAAACCCCAAGCATCCAAAACGATGATTGTGGGCTCCTCAACGGTGGCTTGGCTTCCGGCTGTCCAGTTCAAGCAGCACAAACCCAGCAAGAACAACAATCCACTTCGTTCCCAACTTATTATACTATCAGGAACTGCTCAAAAGACAACTCGTGGAGAATTGTATACGATGTTTTCTTTCAGAAGGTGAGGATCATGCCTGGTCTGGTAGTAGAGATGGCCAGCTGACCTTGAAAAGGATACGGGACATCCATATGACTGGGAATGGGCAGCTGTGAAATTCCTTCCAAACGCTCAAGGACAATACGTACGTGACGGGATCTGGCTAGAACAAGACGGAAATCACCCATATACCAGTTGGTCCAGCATCCCCAGCACATTTGACAAGTACTCCTTCTCTCCAAACCCCGAAAAATTCTCAAACTAATAGAACTTGAAAGTGATACCGACAAGTTCCAATACAACAACCTCAACCGCGACCACCCAAAGGCCTTCTTCGGAAAATGGAAACACAACGTCGCTCTAGTCTTCAACGACGAGTTTGCGAATGATTGTCTCGGTGCTGTGATCGAGAAGAAGGATTACCATAGTGATGATTATGCCTTTTACGCTGCTGATAATTTACTTATCGATACGGTCGTTCCGAGTAAGTTCTTCGTATTCTTGATATGTTGTGAATTTTTGCTGACGTATTGTTTCAGCAAGCTATTCGTATGGGAATGCAGACTCTACGCCTCAGGCTTTTGAGTCGGGTGGGAAATATGATATTTGTGGGAGTTTGTTTGCGTAAATGGAACGTTTGTGGCTCGGTTTGAATAATCTAATGAAATATCTTGTTTCGCAAAGAATTGCATAGTCGGGTGAATCAAGGGATTATCATGATCCTGAGGCGCTTTCATACATCCCAATCGACAAAGTGAAGTGCTTGTCGATTGATTCAAAAAAGGATCGCCAGATCGGTCGCTTGGGGACTCCTTCCCTCATATATTCAACAAAGATAGCAGCAGTACTGAGAAGTCACTCTCCAGCCTTCAAGTGAGCAATAAGTTTGGTCGGTTCTTTGCCTTACTATTCCAAGAGAGCAATGAACACAAGTGGCTGGCTCGCAAGTAATACCAGCCCTCAAATTTTTTGGCTTGTCCAATTTGACTCCCATCCGTTCACTGTACTTCTCTTTTAGTAGATGTCTAATGTCTGATGCCCTCAATACGTATTTCCACATTCACTTCCGTTCAACCAAATATTCCGACATTTAGAAGCCCGATAGGTAATGACAAATGTCAGAATACCGTATGATTTCATTCCCTACTGGAATGGTCGGAAGTCAGCATTTTCTCCTCGGTTTCGGGTAAGCAGACGAGGTAAAGGGAATATATGTAACGCTTTCTGGCTATTAGTAAGGAGGGAAGCATATTTCCGGAAAACACCCGAGAGTGAAGGGAAGGGCCGGATTGTCCTTGGGTCAGGTACTCATGAAGGTAGGCCTTTTGATTCAAGCCCACGTGATTGTCCACTCCTGCTTGTGTCTTCTAGCACGGATAAGTAGTTTTCTTCAGAAATGATTGCCCTTGTTGCTGATGTAAAAACATCTGCTGTGCACAGAGAGTATTCTAGCTGCACTGACATCAGGGCAGGAGCCAGTGAGCGTAACGCGAATACGGTATCCCTTGAATCATAGCATTCTAGGCTTCCAAACGAGTCCAGCACCATTTGCGGACCTCTGTATTCTCGATACATTCGAAATCTATGCAGCCGAAGAACATGGAACATGGCCGGGGACCTCGTCATCTTCTCTACCCGAAATTCCCTGTCAATTTCCGATACACCGCATCTAACGGCTATCTTTCGAGTGTGGTACGCTTCTTGCACTACCCACTACAAGAAATTAGTAAGTGGCTTCAAAGGATGCTGAGGATTCGAGGAGTCGAGGAGACGAGGAGACGAGCTCTTCAGGAGCTCGACTCCCTATGAGATGGTAGATTCAGGACGGGATTTATACATACCAGCCTCTTCCACCAACCTGTGCTAAAGGTTTTCCGACAAGCAAAATATTCCGATACGGAGAGCTCGTACTCAGCAGTCATCTTCGGAACTGTTGCAAACGCTAGGGAACTCTCCGCAGACTCTTCGCCAAGCAAAACAAGAACATGGTTAGCTTCTTTATAAATTTCCGCCATGAACGCAACCTGTGTGCTCCTTTGTTTGATCGATGCAGATTGCATCGATCCAAAACAGGGACTGGTCATTCACCTTTGGGAGAAAGGTATCTCAGTGCCATTGCAGCGCCATCCACAGATTCGTGGTCACTCGGTGCATTTTTCCGTTTACTTGGATCGAAACGGTAACTGTAGGGTCTCCCCACACATACGACAAGGCAATATATCCGGGATGGCGTTCATATCGACTATGGTCCTCAACGCTCGGGATAGCGCTCTCCTTCTCCTCGCTATTGGTGGTGATATAGGTCCGGAACAGCTCGCAAGAGATAAGACTACCTGGCTCACCAGGAATATTTCTCAGATGCCGAATGGGATGACGGTTCGGGACACCATAGTCCAATGTCTCGTGAATGTATTGCTCTCGGATTGTTGATAATTCCAGTTCATTGATAGACTGTTCTTTTGTTCTTGAGATAGATTTCGCTGCACAACGATTCAACGTCGCTAAGTCAATAGATGCGACTAGGTAGTGTAAAAGGGCAATGGCTCTCCTAGAGGAAAACCACCCTAACTTGCATGATTGTAGTAAACTCATAGGCTTTGGCAAATACTTGACTTCGCTCTCATAATTATTCGTCATACGTGGTAGGGCCAGCAAAATGGAGTGGCAGAAGGTTCTTGTTGTTTCTCAGAGAGCGGAAAGCTCCTTATGTACTGGAGGACACGTGGCTAGCACAAACCTCCGAAATTACTACTACAAATAGGGATTTTCGAAGCAGAACAGACCGCCCCGCCACAGTAGTAAAGGGGCTTCAAATGGCTTTTCAATTATAAAAGGAGGTAAGATATAACCCCCCCAAATCGGCCACCTCGCTTAGTTTATTGCTCTTATATACTTTCGTACTTTAAACTTTTATTTCTTAATAACTTTTAATAAATCAATACCAAATCTTATAAAAGCCGAAAATTAATAGTAAAGTTTTTATATATAAAAGAAAATATTTAAAGAATTTCTTAAAATAAAAATAAAAATTATTTAAAGAATTTTTCAATTATTAAAAAATATAATTCCTTTTAAAAAACAATAAATATATAATTTTATTAAATAGAATATCAAATTAATTTTATATATATTAATAATATTTTAATATAATAATAAATACGTAATTATAAATAATTATAATATAATAATTATAACAAATAATAATATATTTATAAATTATTCGAAAATTAATAAAAATTAATATATTAATTATTTTTTTAAAAAAATACAAATTTACTATTATATTTAGAAATGGTTTTATTATAAAATATTTTCCAAAAAATATATTATAAAGTTTTAAGAAATTATTAATTTATTATTTTATATTAAAATTTTTAATTTTCAATTTCTAATTTATTAAATTATATATTATAATATTAAATATTTTATTAATATAATTTCTAATTGATTTGTAATTATTATTTAAATTATATAGTTTTTATAATTTATATAAAACTTATATAAATTTACGCGTAATATAAAAAGTTTTATAAGAATTATATAATTATTATTTTTAAATTATTATTTTATATATAAGAGCCTTTTAAATTTCTAATAGAAAAAAATTTAATTTAATATTAATTTAATTTATTATTATTATTTTATTATATATTTTATATTTTAATTTTTTAATTTTAAAAATTAAAAATTCGATAATAATATATATGAAATTATAATTAATAA
>FJOG01000032.1:144800-159723 GCA_900073065.1 Phialocephala subalpina
AAAAATTATAAAAAACTTTTAAAATTTAATTAAAGAAATACGAAATAATTTAAAAAGATTAAATTAAAAAAAATTTATTCGATTATATAAAAGAAATTTAAAATTTTATTTTATAAATTTAAAAAGTTATATTATATTGAATTAAAAATAAATTATTTTAATTTTAATTAATTAAATAATATAAAATGCTTATAATTTTAATTTAAACGTTAATTAATTCTTTAATTATAATATTTTATTAAAAAATATAATATAAGAATTATATTATAAAATTTTAAATTTTATTTAAAAAATTATTTATTTCTTTTGAAATTTAAAAAGTTTTTATATTATTTTATATATAAAAAAAGTAAATTATTATTTTATTTACTAATTAACGAAATAATTATTATAAAAATATAATAAGTTTTTTATTTTCGATTTTAATTTATAAAAAGGTTTTCTTATTTATATATTTTTATAATATATTATTAATAAATTATTAAAATCGATTTATTAATCCAATAAAAATAAACTAATTAAAAAGTATTTTTATTTCGTATTTATATAATTCGAATTTTATAGAAAATATAAAAGTAATAAAAATTTATAATAATTATTATAAAGAATTAATAAAGTTTATAATAGAAATTTAATATCGAAATTAATATTATAAAAAAGAAGAATTTTATTACTATAATTTTTATAAAATTTATATAAGTTTATATATAATATAAAAAGTTTTATAAGGATTATATAATTATTATTTTATATATAAAAACCTTTTAAATTTCTAATAAAGAAATAGAAATTAATTTAATATTAATTTAATTTATTATTAATTTAATTTATTTTATATTTTATATTAATATTTATAATATTAAATTAATAATATTATAATTTCAAAAATAAATTATTAAAATTATAATAAAATTATAAATTATAAAACATTTTAATAATAAATATATAAAATATAATATTTAAATATTTAAATAATAATAATAATATATAATAATTCTTTTTAATTTGATTTTAAATTATTTATTTTTAGAATTCTTTTTAATAATCGAAATTGAAAAATAAAATAAAATTAATTTCATTTTAAAATATTATTAATTTTCTTATATTGGAAATATTTAGCTCTCAGCTTTTTCTAGTAAATATTAGAGTGATATAATCGGTTGGATTATAGAATAGGAGGTTTTTTTATATAGATTTGATTCGGGTTCTACCCTAGAAAATTTCTATTCTTCATTTCAATACCCGTGTATAGCGCGCTGCCATGGGTCACGACTCATCGTTTTTCAGCCAAATGTTAGAGGAGTGCCCAAGTGGGAAAGACAAGAAATACTTGAAGTGCTGTAGGCCAGGCTCGAATGAATGACTGCGATCAAATACAAACGCCAAAAATTCAGAGCACAACGTTCACTAGATTATCCACAACCAATCTCTTGAAGTCCTTCTGCAAGTAAACCGCCCTTTGCGGATCCGTCTCGATATCTTTCTTGTCGATTTGGAAAGAAATACGCCCCCCAATACATGTATGAATAGCGTCATAAAACCTGTTCCCAACTTTCGATCGAAGTTCTTTACTCATGTCTGATTTACGGTTCAATATTACCTCCTGAATTCTCCCGAGCTTTTCTTTCGAAGCGTCTATAGCTTTCTCCTCCTTTGGTGCTTGGCCTGGGGCACCTGCTGCAGCGCTTGCTCCCTCCCGTGCGGGCTTTGCCGGCGGTACCAACGGAAACATGTTTTTGATCGGCTTCCAGAAAGCGATCTCGAGCAAGATTACCCCCAAGCTATAAATGTCAAATGTCTTGCGAGCTCTGGAGGGTGTGATTCCTTGGTAGTCCGGGTGTCGATATAGGCCCCACTCTGGCTCATTAGGGACTGGTTCCGTGAACTGTCCATCAAGATCTGGTCGAGCCCATTCAAATCCCATCAAATATGGATTCTCGAAGCGGGTATCTAGTCCATCTGAGAAGCAAACTATGTTATCACTTCTCAATCCTTTGTGCAGCCAGTTCACAGAGTGTATGTAGAGAAGACAAGTAGCGAGCTTGCCAGCCAGATTGATCCGATCTGTGAGGGAAGGTTCATTGGAACCCAGAGCTTCCAGTAGGGAATGGAGTTTACTTCCATCGGGCGCATTATCAGGTAATTTGAAAACGAGTCCAAAATAGCCTGTGGCACTATTTTCCTCATGGATTTCGAAAAACCCCAAGCATGGAGGCACACAAAGCTGCTCTGGCTTTTGTGACATGAGGAGAGCGGCCAATTGTTCGACTCGTTCGAGACTTCTGGGTTTAGATCCTGGAACTTCTGGGACCTGGTACTGTTTCCATTCCACCCAGATCTCTTCAGCTGAGCCCTCAGAAACTGTATATTGTGCAATTGACCGAGTGGTCGGCTTATGTGGTTTGATTTGCTTGGCTTCGATAGTAGCCGGTTTTCGACGCAAGGAGATGTTGAGAGCCTTGAATTCTGCAAGAGCAGAAATCAAACCCAAGTTCTTCCGTTGACTTGTCTGTCCTGCCGTCAGGGCTTCTATATTTAGGCGTATTGCGTCGATTAGTGGCTTCAATCCAATCACATCGATACGCATTTGTACGAGCTCAACATAGCTGTCGTGAGTCTCCTGCAAGAGGATCTTCATTTGATGATCATCAAGAAGATTTGTTAGGTAGCCGTTGAGCCTTTGGAGCTTCTGAATAAGCTCCTCTGCCGTTTTTTTGTCGAAGATGACCCAGAGTAGCGCTTAGGATTTTTGACCGCCTCTTTAACGTCTTTGCCGAAGCCTTTGACATGCTTGTAACCCCTCTTGGCGATATTTGGCTTGTCTTCTGCTGGATCAGGTTCCCCCCATGTGGAATCTATCAATTCGTGTATCGCCTCAAGCTCTGCACCATTAATTGCAATCTGGGTAGTAATATGCGTGATATCGATTTCGGAATATCGGGCGTTTAACTTGAAGAATTTGATCATGGAAGCTCGCATCTCTGTCAAGATTTCTAACAGAGGTAATCGAGTGTTCTTAATGCCCGCACTGACTGAATCCTCACTCTTGTAGTTCTCTTCATCGAGCCCGGCAGATATTGCCCAGCTCCGCAACTTCTCGGCTTCAACGACAAAGCATGTTGAGACGTATTTGCAATCCTCTGGCATCCCAACACAACCTTCGAAAGCCTTGTATGCTTTACCATGTTAAAGTTGTTTCTATACGCGAATGGAAAAGCATACCTTTGAAAAGTCCGCTCAATGCTTGTATGGAAAGAGATACAGCGCCAAGGCCTACCCCCGCTGCAGATAAGGGGTCAACCATGATGATGATTAGAAGGCCGGTAACCTAAAGCAGTACTTGGGAGTATGGATTGGCAACTCTTAGGGTTTAGCTAGAATTGACACGGTCAGATATGACTAGCTAAAGAGCCAAGAGGACGGAATTCGAGATTCTGAGGGTGATTACTTCCAGAAGGATCTTGGGTTCGAAGGCCTTTGCATTTGATGAGGGGTTATTTCTATTCTTGAGCCTCCTGATTGCACCCAGAGGGCTATGCAATGGGCTATGCTTCCACCACCGAGCAAAAGCAACTCGCAGCCGCCTCATACATGATGCATTAGGCATACTGCATTGCATGTAGGTGTGCGAATACAGCCATTGGGCTTTCCCTCTCAGGCTGTCCTATCACTGTCAAGTGGTGAGTCACACGTGCGTTTGCAATCAGAGTAACACGGAATTGATTGGCAGTGGCCTTTCGAAACCCTGGTGTTTATCCCGCACCTTGCGTTGTTAAGCCTTCTTCGATTCTCAATCAATGAAATCCTGCCGCCGCGACTCGAGAGCGAACTGGTGCGGAATTTGTTTCTCACTGCGGGAGGCTCTAATTAAGTAACCTGAGCGACGAACTTACTTTTGTTGATCCTCGAGGAAGAATTAACAGGCTGACACTTGTTCTTGAATCTTGACTCTTGCGGCAAGACAGTCTTCCCGGCCCCGTCCTCACCCTCCCTCCTTTGAAGCTAAAGGAACTATGAAGGTATTGACATCGTTTTCCACCTGGCAGCGACCTTTTACCTCGAGTTTGGGTGGGTTGACTAGGCCAGTGGAACTTCGTAACCCTCTCAAGCTTGGAAAAGAGGCCCACAACTTCACCCCGCGACCAAAATGATAAGGGCGGACCATAGCGGCCAAAAGTATCAGTGCCGATTTTTCTCAACTTTTAATACTCACACTCCACTTCTTAGGGCAGACTACAGCGCATGCACCCTAAAATTATAGCGCACTATACCCTATAACTTAGCGCACACAGCGCACCATAGCGCTCCGCATACCTCCAGTGCTCTATACTTCTGCGCATTATCTTAGCTTATATTGTAGCACATAAAAGTATATATAATAGCATACTACACTTTATGCCTCTAACGCACCGTGGCTTAAAACTATGCTACGGCGTATTAGCTTCTAGTACGAAGTGTTACTACTACAAGAAATTGATTAAAAAGTTTATAGTATAGCTTTAATACTCAAAATGCGGCCTTACTTTAAACTCGCGTTTAACTTTATTTTTAATTCATAATAATATTAAAACTATAAATACAAATTATATTTTTAAAATACTATTTGAAAAGAATCAAAAGAGGCTTTTAAATAGTATTATGTTTTTATTTTTGTGATAATTTTTCATAGGTTTATAAAGTAAACAAATTGGATTTAAATGCGGCGTTCGTAGAAAATGGCCACTGATACTTTTGGCCGGTATGGTCCGCCGTCATGATCCTCTTGCTGCCAATTACCGAATGCTCAACAGCAAACATGACAGTAATTTCAGAGTGATTCAATATGCATATATATCTCTCCATTCGTAAAAAAGATTACGATAATGTCTCCCTCAATAAGGCCCAGGTGTAATCTTGGCTTCAAGCAATATCGATCGCAATCTTATCATAACTCCACTGTCGGGTCTTGCAACGCTCCAGCATTTCTTCTATTGCATCAATATTGTCCGGACCGGGCGACTCCTGGTTGTGGCTCCGTTGCATGTGCGCAACCAGCTCATCTCGATTTTTCCAAAGCTTCTGCGGGGTTGGGCAGAGGTTTGCTTCGCATCGATAATTCACGCCGAAAACGAAGGTTTCCCACCGTGAAGTCTTCGCCCGAAGTCGACGCTGCCTGACGAGCATTTGCGCAACCTCTTCAAGCGATTTTTTAATGTCCTGTCTGTTCAGATACGTGCTGGTGGCGTTACGAATGGAGTCCATGGTAGAGTCACTTCGCCATAGTTTCCACTCGCTCTTTGTGGATCCAACATCCCAGACGCTACCAATATCGAATCTTTCATACTTGCATCGCTCATACCTGCCGTCTTCGATCTCCAAGCCGACCTGCTCTTGGCTCTGTCTAGGGGTCCCCACTTTATATGGCATCAATACTCGTGTCAATGATATACCGTTTTTAGATCGTACGGGCGCACAACCAGTTCCGATACTCAGACATAAATCGATGCTGTCTCTTGATCCATGCATTTGACAAACCTCGTTCATGACTAACCATGTCGGGTTGTTGGATACTAGACCGCCGTCAAGAAATTTCTGCCCTTTGATTCTCACAGCCTTGAAGTATGTAGGTGCTGCCGAAGTGGCTCTGGCTGCCTCCCACACAGAGCAATCCAGAGGGTCACCAGGATTCCGCTCTAAGGGATCGAATTCCTCTCCAGCAGTGGGATGATTATAAGTTCTCAATAAGTAAGGTACACTGGACGAGCTGCTTTTCCTCACTGTCACAACGATCCTCCGCAAACGTTAGTAGGGTATCAAGATAGGGGAAGGCCAGACTTACGTTCGGCAGCTATCTGGTCTGGACGCAAAATGGTCGATCTTATCTACAGATTCTTTCGATCCTTTCGATTCTACAATTGTTCTGAGCATCCTCTCCAATCTGCCTGTTCTGGCCTCCAATGAGTCAAGTTTCAGGGATCGAGGGATGAAAACTCGTTTCGCTCTTGGTCGCCCAAAGACCTCGTTTCCAAGAATTGTATACTCTTCGAGACATTCATCGACCGTCATTCTCAATCGACTGAGCATAATGGCTATCAACCTGGATCAAATTAGCGGCTAGACAATCTTCCAATGACTTCAAACATTAAACATACCCTCCAGTGCTTGTACCCGCAATGTAATCGAAGTAATGGCAAGGCAAGAACGCAGAGTTCTCTATAGTATGTATTGAGGACTGCGCCGTGGGACTAGAAGCTGCACTTTTCGTGATTGGCTCGGCATCTCGTCTCTGCCTGCCCGGAAACATGTAAGGTGTAGTGCTCGATGCTGCTGCGGGATTTATTGTCTGTTCGACTTCTTTGATGACGTCCATTAATCTTCGTAGTATCAGCAGAGTGGACATGCCTCTAATACCACCTCCATCTATTGAGTAGATCAGTATCTGATTCCGCGCTCAACGACCGACGACGTACCGAGGCACAACGTATATTGAGGGACCCAGGGATCCTCTTCTTCTGATCGCGCAGTATTCCTGCCATTTCTATTGGCAACATTAGACTCTTTCAAGCTCGGCTTCAAAGTGGACCCTGAGTGTCGTTTGTTGCTCTTCTCAACCGTGTCGGCTCCGGGCCCAGGAATCAAGACAGCATCTTCTTTGAACGACACTCGGTGTGCAAACTGGAAATCGCAGGCGCTAGATGTTGATGGGATATCTGAATCCTTTGCAGATGCGCTAGCCATTTCCTAGAGCAGTACAAAGACACTGGCATTTGGAGGGGTTATTGATTGAAGTTGTCGAGGGCGGGGGCGATCGAACGCAGATTTCAAAGGAACAAAGGATGCAGCTGAGGTGGCTGAGGTTTCGGGCAACGAGTGCGGCCTGATTTGGTGTCACGCGTTAAGATATGCTTGCTCTGAACTGTAATTGGTTACACATATTTCCTTGTCATCATGCCGGCGCAATCACTTCGAGCCAGTCGCACTCTTCTGTTATGAATTGGTTTCTCCTTTTACCAGCGACGGAGGTGTTGCTACTGTAGAATGGTGAATTGTTGCCGCCTGTCAATTTGTTTATTTAGGTGTATTCCAGGTCCGATATTATTCTAACTATGTGAACAAGATCTCTTCTTTGAAATCCCTCATTAAACAGTTCTAAAAATACGGCCTAAAGGATAAAAGTCTCCAGAAACCCCAGCCTAGGCTCTCAACTGTAATGCATCTGGCAAAGTACCCTTGCTATCCTAGTTTCCAGAGGTGCTCAAGAGGTTTTAGATTTCCCCAAGTCCTACTCAATAAAATGTGATGAATACTTCGCTCTATATTTCTCATGCAAGTCCAAGTTCTCAGCCATCACTCCCCGCCTGACCCAATCCGAAAAGAAAAGGAACAGAGGTTCAAGAGGCCTCAATCTGTTCCGGCGTAGCGTGCTCTTGGCCGAACTGCGCGCACAAGACGCCACTAAAATGGCGAGCCCCTCGCCCCCAGCACAACGAAAGAGTCCAGCAAAAGTCTACAGACTAGTACACTTCAATTAAGTTCCGTCTGATAGAGTGCAATGCCGTCTTCTAGCGGTTGAGGAGACTTAGACGTCAGCGTCTAATGGTCTTCGACTCTCTGACCGTAACGACCATTCATTTTTTTTCATCAGCCTCGCCCGATAAGTCCCAATCTCTTGCATCTGGCCTTGCACACTTTCCCAACAGACCTTATATGCTGACTTGACGAGTATGATCAGATCTCTGTCGCATTCAACTAGATCCATCCTACGTCGAGCGAGACCTTTCCCGAGCACGCGAGAATTCAAGGCAATGATATCCCATAGGATCGGTGGGGGCACAAGTTGCTGAAATGGAGGAGAATACACCTTGTAAGAAGTATGTCGTTGGAGAAGAAGCAATGGAGTATGATATGATACACAAAGACGCAGAAGGTTGGCATGTTGGGTATCTAATGACCCCAATGCGCACATATCTCGAAGAATACCGACGTGGTGAACGCGTTCATTGGAGAGAGGAAGGCAAGCAGTTCTTCACATGGAAAGGGCCGGAAGCCATGGCCCCGTTGAAGTACATACAACACCTAGGAGGCGTTCATGATCGAGCCTTGGTTGAACGGGTTCAGTGTAAACTTTGCAACAAGAGGACGGTGCTCGCTCGCAAGCTTGTGAATTGTCGCAATGAGGATATCCTGGAAAGGACCAAACACGCTTTGCAGGAGATTAATGTTTTGATCAATCTCCGTCATCCTCATATTGTAGCATTCGTTGATGCTTACTACCTGGATGGAGATGGGAACGAAAACGCCTCGAAGATTGGAATTCTACTATATCCAGCAGCTGAGTGGAATCTGAAGCAATTTATGGAGGCATATGAACCAACACAGAATGACGAAGAAGCAAGAACAATTTCCCGGCAAATCCACAATCAAAAGATGTATCATCTTCGACGCTTCTTTGCATGTCTATCACAGGCGCTCGACTTTCTTCACAAGAACGTCCGACACAAAGATATCACCCCGTACAATGTCCTCGTTGATAGCTTTGGCAATGTCCTCATATCCGACTTCGGGTTATCACGTTCATTTACCAACGCAAAAGAGTGCTACACAGACACAGAAAAATTCACTTCCCCAGAGTACAGCAGTCCAGAATTCGCCGAGGGGCGAGAGCGAGGCAAAGAATCGGATATCTTTGGACTGGGCCTTGTCTTCGCAGAAATGGCAACCGTGGTAATGAATAGAAGTCTGGAAGCTTTCAAGCAATATAGGAACAACTCAGATGAGAACGAAGGCTATGCGTACTTCAACAATCCGAACGCTGTCAAAGACTGGTTGGAGAAGGAGCTCCGGAGTTCGGGCGAACCAGGTCAACAAGAAATGGAGAATGCTATTCCAAGCATATTGAAGATGATTTCTTACCAAGAGAACCTTCGGCCAGTTTCGAGAGAGTTACATGGTCTCTTTGGAAATATTAGTCCGATAAAATGCCCAGATTGTCATCCAGGAAGTGCAACAGTGTGGAACCCCGACACCTCACCCATGTCAGAGGATGACCAGCGCAGATTTGAAATCTGGAAGAAAGGAAATTCAACAGAGTTTCTAGCCGCCAATGCTCTAGCAGTCACTAGCGCAAGAACAGATGATCAATTGATCGAAGGGTCGCCAGGGACCTTTCAAAACGATCAACGTCAACCAGACAGGCAAGATTCTGGGAGCACAGAGAACGGCTCAGCTAGCTCAAAAGGCTCAAGATCTCGGCAAAAGCAGGAGCAACCCCCTAACAACGTTGTTATTACGAGCGGGAGGGGGAAAATGATAGTGTTCGATGTAGAGAAGCCAGACAAGATACAATATGTAAGCTGGGAGGAAATCAAGCGTAGAAAATCTTTGCCGCAGATTATGCACAATTTGTTAACATTCAATAGACAAAAGAGTAACTCAGAGAAGACTTCCCAACGTTGCCCCAAAATACACCCTTCTCTTCGACGAAGACGATCCAGACACGTTTATTGTCGAGGTAAATCTGCGGCAGCTACCAATGAGGGCAACGATAAAAAGACTTTGGGGCGGCCTGCCATATATAAATATATTGAACATGCCACTTGCCGAAGCTAGGCTGTCCCGACGGCGAACTGCAAGCGATTGAAGCTAATCATCGAATAACAATTATTGCGGGCGGACACTACCTGCTCTTCATTCATTGGATGTCAACTCGGTGGCTCTCGCGGTATGCGACGAGTCAGAATCCTCGACGGACCTCGGATCTGAAATCAGATACGTCTTCAGCTAGACGTACTCGGCTGTGTCACGCATAGGAGCCGGACGTGGCGCGTGCTGCGTCGAAATGCGTTGTCCTGTCGCTACCCGGGCCCTCAGCACCATCTCGGGATGGTATTGCAATGAAACAACGAAGTCTGTACCACATCAAGTTGCCAGCGAAGATACGTTCAACTGAGCCATAACTCACCAACACAAGCCAAGTCGCGCTGATCACTCGATACGACGATATCGACCACGGTGGAAACGCTTAGTCTTGCAGTCCTTGTTTGAAGAAGGAAGGCGAGATAGTGGATAGACCCATTTACTTTTGTGTTCAAAAGATATGGGAAGATGACAGTTGTTTAGAATGATGTGGCGGACATACCAGATTCATTTTGTATGAAGTACAAGGATACAAAGAATGCAGCGTCATGTAACGTGTATAATGAAGAGGAGAGGCTCCAATCTAGAGGTGTTGGACGTCGTCGAGTTGTAATGGGAAGGATGGCGAATAGATGATCTTGGCCTTTGGCTTTGGTCTCACCTCCTGAGCCGAAATCTTTTTTCACATCTCGAAAGATGATCGAGGCCTCGTGGACCCTATGAAACCACCCGTAGGAGGAATCTTCCTACCGGCACAGACTTCTTAAAAGGGAAACTTGATAGGGAGGGTCAAACTTGGACCACCTACCAGAGAGTGGGCGCGGGAGATTTATAGTAAGCATAAGACACACGGGGGTAGGATAAAAAGCACGGACTTAAAGCTCACGGGCTCAAGTGGACAGTCAAAGCGTTAGTTTCAGAGTTTATTGCGCTACGTAATGCAATCTACACTCTCATCTTACCCCCACGCCTTCTCATAGTCTTATAGTCTCCCAGCTTCCCAGCCCTTCACAGTCTCCCAACTCTCTCATAGTCTCTTAGCTTCCTTGGCCATCATAGTCTCTTAAAGCCTCACTAAATGCAAGTGGATATATTTATCTATTACAAGTTAGCAAAGACCGTGAAAAGGAAAAGAGAGGAAAAGGGGGGGAAGGAGACTCACTGTATGTGATGTGATATAAAAGAAAAAGGAAGAGAAAAAGACTTGGAGAAAATTTATCTTTCAAATCCGTAGCTAAGCGAAGGGCTTCTAAGCACTTGTAGGGGTCCTTGTCTTTCGGAATGTTTACGGAGACCTGTTCACCCCTATTAACGCAGACTCAGAGCCCTAGTGATGTGCTATAGGGCCTTAAAGTAGGTGTTTTCGAGCTTTGTAGTTAGCCTCTCAAGCAGTCTAGAGAGCGGTACTTTCGGAGGCCCCTGTTAGTCAATTTTAAGCCCTGCAAACCTTGCGTTTAGACCTTTCGGAGCTGCTCTTTGATCAGAAAAACTGTGGCCATAGGAGGAGTCCTACGGGTGGTTTCGTAGGGGAGATGGATATACAAGGCAGGGTTCGCGGCATCTGAGACAATAGAGACAGAGGGGCCCACTTCTATCACACTTGAGATTAGATCGAATGTTATCAAGAACGATGCATCCGATACACGCTTACGAAGCTTTCCTTCACTTTCCATGGCTTGCAGTATAGTCATCCTCGATTTACTTGAACGGCCATTTCAAGTCTATTCTAGTTAGCGTGGAACATTGTAAGTAGTTGCGCAGTACAAAGAACAGAAGAGGAAGAAAGGGCGACAAGATTGACTTTTACAAGCAGAACTTCTTGAATTTTAAAATCTATTTGTATTGGGGGATTGATTGAGAGGCTGGAATAGAGGTAAATTTTACAGTCTAGATTTGACATGCGATTCCAACTTCTCCGCATCAGCTTTCGCCCATTCTTTCATCACCTTCCGCACAATCTTCCCACTCGCCAATTTTGGCACTTCATCCACGAATTTTACTCCACCTACAAGCCACTTATGCTTCGCGACCCTGGGCTTGATCCATTCTTGAACATCGGCAGATTTTACTTTGCCTTTTGCAATTTCCTAAAGAGCAACATAAGCTCGAGGCCACTCTTCTCCATGAAGCGTGATGCCCACCACAGCCGTATCAGCGATATGTTCATGCTCAAGCAACACAGCCTCTAACTCAGCGGGTGCGACTTGCATAGCATTCACTTTGATCATTTCCTGCTCAAACTTAGCTTTTACTCATACTCTCAAGACACATAACTCACCCTCTTCCTATCCACAATCCAAAACCATCCCCTCTCATCCCTCACCCCCACATCACCAGTCTTCAACCACCCATCCACCAACGTATCTTTCGTCGCTTCCTCATTCCTCCAATACCCCAGACAAACTTGTGGACCTCTGATCCAGATCTCACCTCTCTCGCCTACGCTAACATCTTTCCCTTCATCGTCTCTTAAACGACATTGTGTGTTTGGTATGCTTTTACTCATACTCTCAAGACACATAACTCACCCTCTTCCTATCCACAATCCAAAACCATCCCCTCTCATCCCTCACCCCCACATCACCAGTCTTCAACCACCCATCCACCAACGTATCTTTCGTCGCTTCCTCATTCCTCCAATACCCCAGACAAACTTGTGGACCTCTGATCCAGATCTCACCTCTCTCGCCTACGCTAACATCTTTCCCTTCATCGTCTCTTAAACGACATTGTGTGTTTGGTATATCTTAAACCCTTGGATTGTGGAAAGGAAGTCCTCATAGACGAACTTTTTCATAACATATACCGGGACTTGCAACTTGAGCGCCATGAGAATAGTCCACAGCTGTCCATAAGCATGATACAGAGGCAAGAAACCGATCCAGCGCTCGGGTGGCCTTTTGGCGAAAGAGAAAGGTTTCAGATGGTATTTTATGAAAATTGTTTGTTGAATATTCGCGAGGAGGTTATGGTGCGAGACGCAGACTCCTTTGGGGAGGCCTGTCGTTCCAGAGGAGTAGTTGATTGTTGCTGTTGTATTTACTGACTCTTCTGGGGTGAGTTCGGGCCAGGAGTAGGTTTTTGCTTCTGATGGGGTGCCGATTAGGTGGCGCCAGTCTTTGACGCCATCGGCTGTTGGATTTTCTTCGTCTGAGAACTGGAATATGTGGGAATTCGACAAGCAGGCTTGTTTGGCAGCTGCGATAGCATTCTTCACCATAGCAGGATGCGTGAGGAGTATTCGAGCTTGGGTATCCTTGAGTTGATGTGCTAATTCTGGAGAAGGTCAACCAGAGCCCATCCTCGTCTCGAGACTTTTATACTTGCCATTTGGGGTATACACAGGGTTAGCACCACTAAAAGCAAATCCACCACTAACGATACCCAAATACGCAGCAGGAACAAAGATGTGATTTGGAGTGTATATCAACACAACATCACCTCTCTTCAATCCAGCCTTAGTGAGACCAAATGCCAATCTTTTTACCCATTGCTTCAATTGAGCAGCCGAAAGCGAGATATTCGCATTTTTTGAATCAATCCATATTGGCTCATCTGATGGTTCGGTATCTGGAGGAAAGAGATAGGATAGGACGTTGCACTTTGGGATTTCGATATCTGGGAAAGGAGAACGAAGGGCCATCTTTCATCACTTTCGTTCGGTTTGAAGGGCATGAACGTGTTAAGAAATCGCAAGCCTGAGAAAATATATCGAGACACTGATGCAGTCATAAATCCGAGGCTGTTTTGCTATATGCCTGGATGCATTAGGGTGATTGTAGGGTAGTTTGCAGGTGCGGGGTAGCTTCAGCCCGAGAATCCGAGGCTATGTTCTTCCTGAATCATAGCGATATTTCTGTGCGATGCGAGACTTCTTGAAGTCGTACAGAACATGAATTTTTATCCTATATACTGACGAGAAACACTCACATTCCTATACTGTGAATATGTACCTTGTTTACCTAGTACAAAGTGAAGTTTGGCCCTATTTCTCTAGCCGAGCATACCCCGCATTTTCAACTCCTTTTCCCTTTTCCCCAAAAAACCTCCCAAAACTGTTCTTACAAAGTATACTTCCCAAAGAAATCCATAATAACCGGCGTAGCATTGAAGTAACTCCCAGCTTCATTATCACCATTCGGGCTCGTACTCGGCCAAGCATGCCCCAACTCACTCGTCAAATAATGCGTCACAATCCCCAACTCCCCAGCATCACCACCATACTCATACTTCAAGACATTCCCACTATACAAACTCGTCGTCTTATTCCTTAATCCGTATCCTTCTCTCTTACTCCATTCTCTGACCCAGTGCGGGATTGTTGGTAAACACTCTCCTCTTCGAGGTCCTCCAGAGTAGGGGATCGTGGTGTCTTTGCCGCCGTGGAATTCGAGGATTGGTAACGGCTTTCGGCCGGGATTGCAGGTGATGGTGATAGTTTGAGGGTTGCAATCGGATTCTGTGGAACCTGAGACGTAGAAGGCGCCGGAGACGGGAGCGAAGGCTGCGATTTGGGTGGAGAGTTTGGGGTCGCAGGCTAGGATGTTGGTGAATCCTCCTCCGTTGGACTTTCCTGTTGCGTAGATTCGAGATGTATCGATGCAGTAGCGGTCAGATAAGTGGGAGATCATATCTGCTATGAAGCCGATATCGTCGACGTTGCTGCTCGCTGGATCTCCTTGCCATTGATTCTATGACTTTGTCAGTCCTGACTTTTCGTGCTATGGGCTCAAGGGGCTCACCTCGATTCCTTGTGGATAGACAGCAATGCCATTGGGATTGAAGGCCTCGTTCGAAAATTGACTCAATTCTTCCTGTTCTGCAGAGTCCTTGGTACGTCCGTGAAATGAGAAGATGAGTGGAACGGCGGTGTTCTTGTCATAATTCGAAGGAATGTGGATCAGGTATGTCCGTCCCGTGCCGTCACTTTGAGTGAAGCTGGTTTGATGACTCTCTCCACCCGGCGGCTGTTGAGCTTTTGGCAAGTCTTTCCCACATCCTGCTGAATTTGCGGCGAGGATCGATCGAAGGAGAGTGCTTGCAAGCAGACACAGGGTGGTGCGAAGTGCCATGGTATGCTATTTTGGTAGTAGAAGTTGACAAAAGAGAAAATTGATATGTGTAGTGACATGTTGACAAAGAAACTGAGAGGTCTTCGTCGTGTTCTTCCAGCCCCTTACGTGAAATGATGGGCTCTAAATTTTAATATCAACTTAACCGACTTTAGCCTCCAGCAAGTGCCTCAATTCATAGCAACTCGTGGAGAAAAGGTATCGTGGATTCGAATGTAGCATGGAGTTCCAGGAGA